>QEWY01000823.1:611875-902004 GCA_006503575.1 Baylisascaris schroederi
TTTAGCTGTGTGAAGACAACGTTCCCCAGCTTTCGTTAATGATTACAAATACCACTGTGGCAGCATATTTCTTTACGTGTATATATTTGTCTAGAAGATGTGAATGCATGAAACGCTAGGCTGCGAGATTTGTTGCAGTTGCTCGATTGACGGTTGCTCGCTAGAGCACAGCTCGAAGAACTTCCTTACGCGGCACATGAAGGAAGTGCACAAGTATCGACGCAACCCCATCGATATCACTGATCGCAATCCTTCATTGAAAAGCCAATTTGTTGAGGTTGTCTTTTACGGCTTCACTGCCTATTCATTCACTATTCGTCTACTATTGCGCTGATTTATATGTTCCCATTTAACCAGACATCTCAGTAGTGCTTGATATGTTAATACATTTTAATGCAAAATTTTTTGTGCGGGTTTTTTGATAGAGCCGTTTTATAATGGCTGTAGATTTCACAGAAAGACTTTAAATCTCAAATATATATTTTTTCACTTCAGGTGAATCCCACATATCGCTCCAATGTTTCATATTAATTGTTTTATTAATTAATGCATGCTCGCTGCAGTTGTTATTGACTAAGCTGTAAATGTCTTCGAATCGGAAAAATTGGCATGATATATGCCTCTTCAAGCTGATTTCATAAACTGCTAACAAACAGTTAAGAATGCATAATAGTGGCTTGCTTTCTTAGCTTCTATAACCACTCGCACAAACCCTCTTAAAAAATTCGTTTTTCCACCTGGCTTTTTTGTAGGATGCGAGCTTATTGATATGAAATGCATGCCAATTTCCAGATGCATTAAAATGCTTTTGACTACATATAATTTCTTCGACTTGAATGACTGAACTGAGAACTTGCTAAGAGGTCATACTGTAACGTTCATTTTACAAGTCACACTTCATATCTCTAGTTTGAGCGCTTCTCCAAATCAAACTGATAATAGGAGGTCGAATTATGATGTAAGTAATGCGTACTGTAATAGTTATCACGGTCGATCAAATTTTGTTTCAGTGTGCTAAGCAACCAAAAGTCGGTTGAAACCGAATACGTTTTAAAAATATTGGTCGATTACCGACCGGAGACATTTAGTGGAAATCGAATTCCCGCTGTAGTCAAGGAAAAAACTAACCAAACTCTTCCTTTCTCCCCCAAATAACATTTCTCACGCGGACATTATTCAGCCTTGTTTGATTAATTTGATCGCATTTCACATAACTATATTTTATTCATAGCAACAATGAATAATCAGTTCGGAACAGTTTGCGTAGATCGAAGGAAAGTAAAATAAGCAACAACATCGGGAGTTATAACTGGATAGAGTACTGTTAGGCTGGTGATGAAGTAGAAGGTAAGAACACTGTTTGACAAAAAAACAGACTAGATGGAAAGCGTTGGGAGCCAAAACAGAAACTATTTAACGAAGAAGCGATGGGTTGTTCAGTGCAGCAGTTTGTTTGGATTGAAAAGTATCAAGTTGGTTTTGGGAAATGAATCCAATGCAGACGTAAAAATTGGTCCAAATATCTATCAAGTAATCTGCAATCACAAAGTCCTATAAATGCGATCAAACGGCTCGAACAGAGTGCCAAGTAGATACAGGACAAGCGTGCAACTGGTAGAACCGGAGATTATTGTCAGCTCTGATATAATAGAAACAACAAGTGTAGTGCAGTCTTAATCGGGTAAAAGAAAGCTTATAGTGACCAATGTAAACATAAATAAATTTTGAAAAAATCTGAACAAAGATCCAGAACACATGCGTTGATCAAAAAGACATCTAAACAATTAATTTGCGTTGTAAACAGTTTCAACTGCTCCATCCATCATAGTCTCAAAATAAGGTTGAATTGACTCGTTTGCTTAAGTTGTGAACCGCTTTGGAGTTTGGTGTCACACGCATATTTCCCCACCAATCGTTCCCAACCTCCTGAACACCCGCGTCTACCTGAGTCCTCTACGCATCCTTCTTTTGCACTTCAATAAGTAAAGTTTATCTTCGCCATTGCAATAATCATTTCCAGATTGTCAACTCATAAATTTTACTGCACACTGAGTCTTATACGCTGCTGAGGGAAAAGATTTGACATGTTGACGGAAATCTGAAACGTTTATTGCAGTCGGCTGACAACAAATGTTGTAAAAGCAAAGATTCGGTTGAAAACGAATGCGTTTCAGAAATCTCATTCAATCACCAACCAAAAGCATTTCGTAAAGACCAAATTTCCGTTGCAGCCGAAAAGACTGTAATCGATCAAGAGTCCGGTTCTTGACCGAAATCCAGTCGGTCTGTTATGATCGCTGACAAATAAACATAGTACACAGGCAACAGACAGATGCGCACACAGATGTACGTATATTTGAAGTTGCTCATGTACGGACACAATGTCGCCATAAAGCGATTTGCAAAAGCCATCAAGACTTTGTTCACGAAATTTACAGAAAATACTTAAAAATGAAAAGGTTACCGATTTCAGTTGGCATCGCGTTGCTTCCCAGATCACCTTTCGAACTTCGGAGTGTTGTATCGTGCATCCAGGCGAGCACCAGTATCGAGATCCGCTTCACTGAAAACGTCTACCGAGAATGAGGGCACTCGATGCGAACGTCGTGCACAATCTATCTCTGGATTACCAACGAACTTGGCTTCACAGCGTAGTCCTTCATCGTCAGTCGTTGCGGCTTCCATTTCACATCAGGCTGAAACGCAGTGCTCAACGCTTAGCGGCCTCCTTTCCATATCGACCGACAACATTATGCCACAGGTAATTCTTGCATCTACCGGCTGGAATATGAATTAATTAAATAGGTCAACGAGCAGAAGTGTTGATCCGCAGAATCAAGGTTGAAAAAGAAGGTAGAAAGAATACTGTAATACTGGATTATTGCATAAAAATTATGAATATCGAGCACAATACTTAAACTTATATTTATGGGATGGTATCGGGACTGACGATAAATTAAAGCAAGGCATGCAATGACATTCTAATGAAAAGAACTTGTTAGTTTCATGCAAAAATTTTTGCTCCATCACGAAGCCGAGCAGTCACAAAAATTTCCATTCTATATGGCGTAATATTGAAAGTTTTCGGATTTTTGCGTTTCGGAGTGCCACCGACTAAATATTGCATTTATTTTGGACATTCCTTAAAGGACGTTTATACTTTTGACGATATGAATATTGCATATTGACATCTATATATTCTTCATTTTCTACACTGGTTTTATGCTCCGTTCTCTTATTTTCCATATTTTTGGGATATGCAGCGAGTGAAAGCATTTGCCTAGACCATTTGTTGTGGTTTAGATCTCATGTTACAAACAGTTATAAATATAAGATCGGATGCTGTTCTTTTTTGATCGTCCGCATGCGGAAATAATCTGCTGTAGAATTTTTTAACTCTTCCCTTTCTTCCTTTCACCTTTGTTCGCACCAGATGGGCACGGTGTAGTTTCTTAATTGTCCCACTTTTATAATATCACTATTCACGTGAATAATTTTTTGTCCTCCAACAAACTTTTGTCCGTATGAAAGATGGAAAGGGGACACGAGTCGTAAGTTTACTGATGTGCCAGTCTTGTACGCTTTCTTGGGTAGTTCGAGTTACCCGAATTGTTTTCTCATGGACGTGTAGGTGATCAGGAATCTAGCAACATCTGTTAGTAGGATTAAAGCTGTTATGAAAGACACAAGAGCTGCTGCTAAAAACAGTTTATCATAAATTCGTCTCGAGAAATCTAATTTGTTGAAACATCTAATATTAAGGGTTTTTGAAGCGTAGTTTGAATAAGCAGGTGATGCACCATCCTACAAGTTTCTACTCCTTATTTTCTATTTTTTTAATTCCTTGCTGGTTTCATAATTTTCTACTTTTCCCTTAAAGACCGGAACAGAGCATTCAATAAGCCTTGTGACAACCTTATCTCCGAGCGTTCATGGCAAACATATGAAAATGTCATGTAACATTAAAATGCTGGGAAATGTATTAATTAGCCATCGTTTGAGACAAGGATATCACCGAGAATGCAAAGCGCAGAAGCTAAAAGATCGTGCAGCTTCTGTGAAGAGACCTTTGGCGATGACTACATGGAGCTATATAGACATGCGAAGCAGCATCTCAACGTTGTGCCCTATGAATGCTCGGAGTGTAAACTAGGCAATGTGGATCGAAAGCAGCTACTTGCACATATCACCACTGTGCATTCTTTAGGAGCCACTCTCATCGACAGGTTTGTCTGTTCGTTTCCTATTCGCTGCCATCATGCGCTTTTGCACTTCAATGCTCTTTTAAACTGGAAATGTTAACGGAATCGTTAGAACATGCTTATCTAGTATATTTTGCTCCATTTGCTTGGTTATTGAACAGGACGTATTCCTGAGAAGTGCCAAGGTATGCGATTTTTATCGACCCCAGGAAGTTTTCGTAAAATGTTCTAAAGGACCCAGTTTCTATCTGCATCATATTGGGAGTCAGCAGATGTAGAGCGCTTAATGTGCTGAATAGGGCGTTTAAGGTAACTCTGCCTATGCTCCTAACTTGTCGGAAAATATAAAAGTTTAATTCTTCGATCAACATTGTACATCACAAATATACATACAAGGCAACCTACCATTTAAGAAAGCTAAGGTGCCGAGGAAAATATATGAAAGTAAGCTACAGAGGATCTCAAAGAGGTCAGGAGATATTAAGGTTTTTATGAGCGACAGTGACTTTCCTTCTTTTTTCTCTTTTTTCAAAAAGTCAACTGAAATTATAATTCCCTTGACCAGTGAGGCTGATTTGATCGCATTTTAGGGTCTATTAATTTCGATGAAATCGAAATGCACTCTTGAAACTGGAAAAGATATCGTTGAGGTTATTTGCTTACTTCTAAATCGTATGCAGTTGTTTAAATCCTTGTGAAATGTATCTTTTAAGGATGAACGATGCGCTTTCTCGTCAGTGTCGCGTTCTCTTTGCAGCATGTTTCCCAGATGTCACTCTACAACCTCAGTTACACGACCGCATTGAAAAAACTCTATAGGATCATTCATTCACAAGTATCTATTTTACAGATGGCTGGCGCTTGTCTAGGTAGTAGATATAGAACGATCGATCACAGTGAGAGACCGAATAACTGAAATATCATTTCTGTTGCTGCCAGCTTGAAAACCTCTCTTCTGAGGCTCGCTTCCTCTTGTTCGATAAAACATTCTATACTTCATTCTTCATAGGCGTTGCTTTTTGCTCGGTAGTTTTATTTTCTGGCAATCACAGACGATTAGATCTTTAAAGACTTCGTTAGTGTTCACACATCTGCAGTTGCAACGAATTAATGCTTATTTCGCACATTACCGTTTCGTATTTATTGCTTATATCAGTTGTATGATATCCATTTTTAGAAGTATTTTGCGTATTTACGTGTAAGTTGTTATGGGAAATAATATTGCTGGTTCAGAAAGTTAAGCCGATCGGCAAATGTGTACATATCTTATTGCTTTAGTGACGCATTAGCGAACGAAGTGCAATGAGAGTGGCTTTGTTCTGCAGATTAAAGCTTTATCAGATGTATGAACTATGTTGGTGGAGTTAATTTGGGTAGGCTTATAAGTGCCGTCGGTACTGTTTTTAGCGCTGTCCTTTCATGGTCACCTGTGAGTTCGAAATGTTTAAATGAAGTTATAAATATGTTATTTTGCTTTTCATGTATGGCTCATTGCGACTTTTTATTTATCGCTAAATTTGACTATGTTATAACCAAAAAAAAAGAGGTTTATTTTTGAAGAACAGGAAATAACTCTACAATAAGACGACTAGAAATTTCCTCGTTCGGTCTAGCGTTCTTCATCAGCGTAAAAGAAATTGTATGGTGACGGACTTCAGGTCCATTCTTCTACACGGGCAATTCGAACGCTTAGAGTAAAGCTTCCAATAAATGAGAATATACTTGTCAAAGTTTTGAAGTTTATTCCTCCAACTACAGCCCATTTTCTCTATTCTCAATTACAGTTCAACTTGAATCTAGTTTCGCTCTAGTTAAACAAGTTTAAACGATTTCTACGTAGCATAGGAACCCTTTTCGAACAACATTCTCCCTACTGAACAACGGTACTTTCTTCCGAATATCACTCTTAGAATTCTGTAGCAACACACTCGTTTTTCAGGATCACTTGAGCAAGAACTAATTTATTACTATTAGTAGTGTTTGTTGCCTTTGCGAGCAATAGCGAGCATGGCAAGCGTATTCAGTGGAGATGGCGAAAAGAAAAGTGAAAAATCAACGGAAATACGCATAACGACACCACTCCAGGAAAAGTGAAATAAAAGGTCGAAGCAGCTGAGCAATAAACCATAGAACCATGGAAAAACTGAGTGATGCAGTTTGGAAAAGAACAAAAGAGGGAGTCAACTTGTACAAGCAGTTCAATAAGATTTCTGATCCCTTTGCATATAGTATAGTACATGCAGATACCCTGATTTTGATCGGCATAACGGCGGTGAAAGATCCATGCAAACCGATGACAGCAATATCAATCAGTCAAGGTTTTGTATGGTAATAATTAAGTGGGCGTCCAATGTTGCAGAAATTGGGATTCATTTGAAAGCGCTTTTGTGCATTGCAATCACTTCGTTGTTTACTTTCATTTGATGACACATTCATCAAAATCGAGTATTAATAAATCCACGAATTGCCCGAAATCCATGCCCGAGTTAATAAATCCATACCACTTTCTGACGCCCGGAGTATTTAATACCCATAATTTTCAATGTTCCTAACCGAGATCTTGCTGACGGTTTCGTGTGTTACCAGAGAATTCCGAAAACCATGCTTTTCGATTCCCTTCTTGCTCCACCCTCCTCCCCTCCCCCCCCAATGCGCAGACGAAAGCCACATTTTTTCCTTTACGTGCTTTGGAATTTGCGTCCGTAAAGTTAAACGGTTGATGCATATTAAGACACGGAGCATACGGAGAGGTGGAGATGGCTTATGCCGTCTGCAAATTTCGAGATGCATTCCCATTCATAGTGGAAAGTGTTCCTGTTTTACGATGCTCATATCAGATGAGAGACATCTGCCCCTCACAAACCTCTGAATACACCAAAGGTGGGGTTTATGGAGAAAAAATTTGTGTAATATAACATAGCATAATTTTAATTGTATGCTCGTTCAGTATCTTCATCTCAACGGATCTCTCTATAAGGGTAAGGTGCCATGTCCGGTTAAGCACTTGTGTCGCCAGCAATACATACTTGATGTGCCCACCAAATGCAACTGGGTGGAAGTGTCCGTTGCGCATCCACGCAAATATTCTATGTCGTAGGTATTCGCGGTGCTTCGTGGTGAGTTGTGGTGCAAATCTGTTTCAGATTCTTTTGAAACTGAAGTTAAGGACAAATCGTGTGCTTCGTCTGGCTATGAGTCTCATTTTAGCTTCAACTTATTGGGCAGACGAGGCGCATATTGGACTTTGGTGTATAGTAACTGCAAAAAATGTCCGACTTACGAACTTTTGGCAGTCTACAATTGATCCTCTACAGTGACCAGTCACCTACCCGTGATCACTACCGACTTTTACCATAAATACTGCTGCCGCTGCGCAAGTGTCAATGTCTATGTTGCGACTGCCTCACTGTGCAATTCCTCCTGGTGCAAGTGTCGATGACAAAAGTGTTTCCTGCCGCAATTTTCCGCAATAGAAGTGCCCTCTGACGATAGTGCCCAAGATAAGCAAGTTCTGAAACTCCATCGCCTTGTGAGGCAAACGCATCTGGCACACACGCCTCCACACAGGCGTGTTTTGATGTAGGTGTTGCTACACAAAATTTCCTCAGCTCCCAGATACTTTTCGTCCAGTCGTCCTTCGGTGTAACTGTCTCTCATCACGAGTGTCTAAGTGTTTCCGCTACGGTGCTGCGCAAAAATAACACTGTGTTCCATATGTTGCTTCATGGAATCATAGTTTCAAACAGCCTAACCTAGTGCACTTCACATCTCAAAAAGCAGGAATAAGGTATATCTGAAACTGAGTAGAAAAAAGAGTGGAACTAGGTAGAAAAGCAGCTGAAAGCACTATAGAAAGAAAGAAGTATACAAGTAGAGTGACGAACTAGAGAGGGAAAAGCGTGTAGTTAGATAGAGAGGAAAATATCCATGGATACAAATTAGAAAAAAGGAGAGCATTAGACTGGGCGTAAGATAGCTAGAAAGTGCTGATGTTGCATATGATGGCTATATGTTCGCATCTACCTGGGTGGTCTTATGGCAACGAGTTGCAAAATCCGGCTTCATTTAAGAGAGGATGAACCACTGCATAGAGCTTGTGTTTTACGTGTTGTTTCTTCGCTAGCAAAGAAACTTGTCTTTCGAGGAAATGAACTCGTTTTGGCCATTTTGACCAGAGATCTATATAGAATTATTGGCTGACCATATTTCACTCAGAAAAACTAGCTATTACTTTTTATCCACGATTACTTTTTCACTTAGTTATCGCTCGTCATCGTAATGTCTATCGGTTGGTTTCTCAATGGACATCACACTTCCCCATTTTCAATAAACTTTGTGTATTCTTCAAATTTTGGTACTAGTGCGGATGTATCAGAGCACGCATTTCGAAGAGTTGCATAATCAAATCTTTGGTGTTTTGCATAATAAGGATTTTCCACTAAGACTTCTCACATATTTCCATTTCCTCCTGACTTTTAATTCTAATCCCTTTTTTCTAATCATAAGTTTCGTCGTGTTCTAGATGTCTTCTTTAGATCCGTTTCATGGCTTTTATTTGTGTTCTTAACCTTTCATTCTGCAGTGATTGTAAACAGTTTATGGTAAATGCATTTGAAATTCAAAGATGAGTGCTCGATGACTGCTACAGGGTTCACCAACAGCAACTTCTATTACAATGTTATTTTCTTTGCAAAGTACAAGACTCAGGATGCCGTTGTCACGAGTGAGTGAGGTGAATAATTGTGTGGTGAAATTTTAAAGTGCGAATCCATTACAACTGCTGTCTTATGCAATGCTGTTCTGTCAGTTTACCTGCGGCACAATGAAATCTCCAAGAATAACTAAGAGGTGCTAGGTGGAGTTCGTATATTCCGATAGCGACTCAGTGGGATAGTCTCATACGTCACTGTGCTGTGGTTTGGATGATAAACAAGAATTGCTCTTACCTTTTCCAGAAGCGAGAATGAGAAAAGGTTAACGATTATGCAGTCATGCTGACTGTTGTCATCGAAGGAAATGCGACTAAAAGCCTAGATCGTTTCGCAAACGAACATGCAGACACATCGCAGTCCTCACAACCACTCCATCCCAATGAAATATATTATACTCAATCAGTCACGATAACATCGCACTGATAACATCATCGTCACATTAAGTTTTAGTTAAGAACAAATTTAAAGTATTTTCATAGGTGAAACATTTCAGGGAGCTGAGTTTACTTCTATTCGTGCTGAAATGTCATCTTGCTTGCATTGCAGTAGGAATGGTCATTAGAGTGACAAGCAAGATTTACCAAAACTCCATTTATTTAAAAGAGGAAAGGTGAGGGTCTGATAAAAGTATTGATGCAATGGGGTGAAGTATTCTTACAGCAAAGGGTGGTAGATATGGACTCTTATTTGTCCAGCACAGAAGAACAGAAATATTAATAAGTAAATTTTAAAAAAATTACAGCAAGGGGATATTGGAAAGCGATAGACAATGAACAGTGAAGCCAATCCTACTTGCTATTCAAGTGAGTTCGTAAAACGTACAGGTGGATGCTTTAAGATGGTTCTAAACGAAAGTAGTAACGGCATTAAGCGGAATGATTAAGCAAAGATTCGGTTAAACGGAATGAGTCATGACAAATCGTCCACCTATAGTTCACCTTTTTCAGTGAAAAAATTAGTTTCGTCAATGTTGTGGGAAGAAAAACATTTTTGGGCAAACAGAGAAGCATGCAATAGAAACTGATGCAATATCACGTTTGCATTCTGCTCACCCGAGCAAACAATTTCATAAATTATCAGCAAATGATAAGTCTGCAAAATAATGCCTTCATTTCTTGGTCAACCCAACCGCCGTGTAAATTCGCTGCAAAAGATTGAGCTTTCTGAAACCTGGCCGATATAAAATGAAAATCTGGTTGCTTTGAAGTGGAGGCAATTTTTCCACCTTCAAATGTATATAGCTTCTCTAGAATTTGATGGATCATCGTGAAATATGATATATCAAGTTGCCCTTTGGTAAAAATTATTCACACCAAAATTCTTTAGTAGTCCCCGATTTGAAACTACCGGGTAGACAAACACACACAAACACAACATGTCCATAACGCATATTTCTAACGCAAATTTGCAAAGGCACATAAATGGCAAATTTTCCAATAACTGCGTCAAAACGCACAGTGGTACCGACCTTTCCTTTTTATTGGTTTATGGGACCTTTTTATCAAAACTCACTAGTTTTTTTTTTTGAAGTATTAGCACTGAAAATACCATAAAATTTGTAGCAAAAATTGTTCTCCCAATCACATGTAGCTCAAAACCGACTTTTTTGTTTTAGGATTTGTTCAACTGGTTAATTTCACAGTAAACCTAACTGCTGAGCACTTATTTTAGGCCGTTTTATTACCACGTGGTACACTTTGACGGCAAGTTGATCTAGTATGCTGATGTGCAAAAAAGCATGCATTGTACTAACCCTCTAGTAGGGAGGTCAACAAAAGGGTTTGTATGCCCTCAAAGGTATGCAAACATACAGTGAAAACGAACAAAAATGAGAAAACGTCTTTTTGAAAACAAGGCCTTTTCTTTGCCGCACAATGTCGACTGTACTGCTGTTCGTCCTCTGCCGTAGTCGCACCTGAAATGATGTGCCGCGATTCCGATCCACCGTCGACCTACCTCTGCCGTCCACGGGCGCTGACCAATTCACGGTCGCCGCTGTAGGCGACAATCACGTCCATTGGGGTTCCGTCCGCGGCCAACCTAGGTTGCGCGCTACTCCAGATGATGGCGCCTTCCATGTACCAATAACCACCTTTCACCTCTGCCATTTACCCAGTAATATACCATATATTGTTGAAGTGGTTCGTCTTCCAATCTTAACATCGTATTCCGCCGTGCACACATCTTATTCGCACCTCGGCGCTGCCTTGTGAACCACACCTCAAACTTGGCTAGTTGAACCTTTATTATGATATTTAGACATCAAAAAACGACGGTAAACACGCACATAACAAACGCACGAACATCCGCTTACTGCAACAATGAAGGTGCACACCATCACAAGACGCCCAACATTAGCATACAGTGGCAATGACAAAGTACACGCACACATACGAAGCAGCAAACATTGAAGAAGTTCAACAGAGAAAAAAGGGAACTACTTTGCATATGACACAACTCTTCCACAAAGACAACTTCAATATCGGCAGTTAAAAATAACGTTATGCTGAGCTATTATTGTCTAACAACAAAACCTACGCTGATGCGACACTATTACCCCATAGACGGCGAGATACAACCACCAACAACGAAGTCACATTTCAACAGTTCACGGCCTAACAGTCGCCGGGCAGTTTCGGTGCGTTTGTACAGCCTGCTTGTTGACACAGTTGATACATGCTGTAACTTATGGCCTGCCACGTCGTTGGACACCAATTGGATGTGCAACTTTGATATCTTAACGATCGATCAGCAACCTCTCTGTTACCCTTGCTTTCGCGCGCAGCCGCAACACATACCTGCCAGCTTCTCTGGACCGCTTTCCTACTTTTTTTATTCTCTACCCAATTTGAAATTCGTTATTTATTTTGGTCGTTATATTTATTTCTTTATAAAGGATTTTCAGTTAGCTTGTTTTTCTCAGTGGCGATATCGGGGATGACGATGAATGTGTCATTATGCGAGCCGTAGGCATTAAAGAAGCGAGCCTTGAGAGGATTCGTACTTTGCGATCAGTCTTTAAACCGATTAATAGAGAAGTATGAATACGCCTAACTATATTTCTTAGGGCGTTGCTTTTACTGCTGGAATAATCCTATGAAGCCAGAAGTTTTGTATATTGCACAGTACCACCTCTGATTGTGGAGATGAGTTCTGTGAGTTGTTTTATTTTCTCATTTACCGTCAGTGATTTCACTACATTTTATCACATAATCGAATTTCTTTTAACACTGCAGAAATCATTTCGCTGTTCTGCTATATCGTCTTATTATTTCTTCTTTGTTTTAACTGATCATATAATTTTTATGGCCATTTGTTTCAGAAGTTCAACATCAATAATTCTTCTTATCGCGCATTAGCATTTCACAGAAAAACATTTCAAAAATATGCTTAACCGGCATGTCTTGACAATATGCTTCAAATTTCGTACTAACCTGCGTGATTTAATATTCATATGCATTTTTACTTAAATTTTGGAATATTTTTATGGTAAGCACATTTTAGTGAAGAAGCTATTATTAGAAATAACTAGCAAACACCTAAGGCGTTCTAGCTTCTAAAGCGCAAATTCTGCTGTCTGTTCACATGTTTTCATGCTCTATTTCTATGTTCAGACGCCTAATGATTTTTGCTGAAGTTGTATCGATGCATATTTCCTATATTATGGTTGAAGAGATAATTTCCCTATCCAAAAATGATTTTCGCTCAACTTTTGTAATATAAAGAATTACTTATGGGAGAGGGGGAGGGAAGAGGTAAGGGGGAAACTGTAAAATCCCCCTATTCCTACAGCACGAGTCAGACGAGAAAACTCTAGCTCCTTAACGACCATTTACCACACTCTACTCACAACAATATGTTATATAAGCAGATGCAAGAAGAGGAGAATATCTGCAATGATATTGCGCTGCTGTATTCGACATGAATTGAGTCTTAAGTCGACAAAGCTGCATACGATTGTTCTATTTTGGCGTGCTTCGACATACTAGTTAGTCCAAATGAAAGAAAAGAAACAAAGCACAAAAAGATAGCATGGAGAAGAGGGAGCGCATGGACAGAAAAGAAGAGATGAGACATCAATCGGTATTAAGAGAGGGCACAACTCAAACAATGTGTGTCAAACGTGTAAGATAGATCCAAACAATAGCGCTCGCTGTATCTATGAGCTTGTTGCGAGACAAAGAACCATGCAACCATGATCCCGCATTGGGGGATTTTTGGGGCATGTTTTGGTGGATCCGTGCCTTTGAAAGGGTATCTTGTCGAGGTGCTTTTGAGCAGCGTTGAGTATGAACGCTTAAATGAGAGCCCCTTAAGCTGATGATGGGAAGAACTTCCAGGTACTTTTCGATGAAAGAGGCGCTTCTAAATTTGGAATCACCGAGTTTCTGGCAAAATGAATTATAACACGTTTATCTATCGGAATATCGATGTAAGCATTGGCAACAGCCTTTCTACTTCACATCCAATGTGTAAAAGTTTCTCTCAGGGGAGTGTCGCGAGTCTTACTTTGTTTCTCATCTGGTTTAGCGAACCTTCAGGTAATGCACCTGAGCCTTTGATGAGGAACTTAAGGTTTATCGGTCATTGCACGATCCCGCTTTCAATTTTTCTTATTTTGCAAAACGACCTTGACGCGTTTGAAAATTGATCGCATTTATGGTGACTAAACATTTGCCATGACAGGTATCGAGTTGTTCCCATTTATTTCAGACTCGACTGCTTCCTTATACGATGTATTTCCGTTTGCAAGTGACATCGTTCGTGATCTTCGTGTCAAAATTGTATCAGTTCTCCACTGGTCGTCGCAATGCTTCTGCACTGCTAAGAAATCATCAAAAGTCGCAAATTGCATTCGCTGCAGCAAAGCACTCACTATTGGCTATCGACCCAGTTTGAAGTATCGCACCCCAATGTAGCCAGCCACCTTTCTCTTTTTGGGTATGACAATGGTTGAAGGTTCATAAAAGCTCTTCATCAATATTGCTCTCACTGAAAGTTATTCGTTCGCTATCAACTAGACTAGACCACCAAGGTGAATCTTTAACTAGGATCCTTGTGGGACGTTGAAGCTTTACTTGAGTTTGCTTTACCTCAAGGTCAAGATGGGACATAAATTTCGGCTAAGCGGGAGAATTTTTATCACAAATAATGACTTGAATACTTCTCGACATCGTGTTAAATGTAAATATCTTTATTGAAAACGTTGGCGCTGGCAGATTTTTAATTTTCTTTAAAGCATCTGGACCGCCTTGATCTCCGCCGCACTAGAGAGCTCTCTACTTGTAACTACCTTCTTTTCCTATCGTCTTTTTCGTCTTCTTTACTTCTAGCGTCATATGTCATCAACCTACATTGATCATATCGTCGTTTTTGTTCATCTTTTTTGGTTTTGTTGATCACCGCTTGTACTTAGATGTTTTTCTTTGTCAAAATGTTGATTTCCACTCAGAATTTTAGTGTTAATCTCGAATGCCTATTGCATATCAACATATATATTGTTTGAGAGGTGCCGTATGCAAATGTAGACATTCTTTTGTTTTGCTTTTTTTCTTTATTTTTGAAGTTCCCATGTTTCAAGCGAATAAACCTTTCACAAATAGCATTTATTTTATAACTGTTTAAAGCAAACGAATTGAGAAGTATGCCAAGAAGGCTAACATGGCGCGTGCTTTTTGCATTTTGGGGTGATCCTATCCGGTCGGTTGTTGCATACGCTGAAACGATGTAGCAGTGTTTAATTTTGCATTCCTTTTTGCAATCGGACGACCATTACAAAGTTCGCCGCATAAAACTACATAAGCACAAAAAATCTCGATTTCTAAATTTCAGGCGTTATCTTGGAAGCCATATCCACTCCAGAAATGGGTGAGTGAGGTCGGGGAAAAGTAAAGGAGAAGAAACTGAGGATACAGTTAAGTGGTTCGTGAACTGAAACCAACAAACAATTATAGATATGTCTAAAGATTCCATAATGCATTATGCGAAATATGAGAAAAGCTCGTAAATGTAGAAATAATAGAACGTCGACAGGGTGAAACACGTCAATAACATTTGCACACAATATGCACACACAGGAAAGCGACTTCTTTCTTCTAACAGCGGTGTATGGTCGATATATATATATATATATATATATATATAATATATATATATATATATATATATATATATACAATGCGTTTAGTACATTTATTCAATCCTATCAAAGTGAAGAGACCTGTGGAACTTCAAAGAATAATCCTTGCAACTTTAAAGTACTTGACAGCGGCGAATTGCTAAATAAAATTCAGCTTAGGCTCGGTTTTACGTCAAAAATCAAGTGGAATATATCTAGAGACACCATGGTGCTAACTTCAATAAAGAATTCAGTTCGAAATATTTTCCTTGATGAACGATCATCATAGAATAACAACAAAGAACAAATGGCAAAGTGAGAGGCGAACTTTACAGTACATCGATTGAAGCGAATAAAATTGTCTACTGCTTAGAAATATTTTCTCGTTGAAACTTTCTTTTTTTTTAAGAAATATTTCCTCGGAATTTTCCGAATGAAATACCATTTACCTTGAGATAGGTTATTAATAATCACCCCCGTTAGTATTATAAGCCGATTGTTAAACGGTTCCAAATATTGAACGATCAATTACCTCATTTCTAGTCAATTTCACTAAATCGTTCAGCAGATCGTTTTTGAATTACATAGCTTGCAACAATCACAGGTAAATCATAATGCATCTTTATATACTCGTTTTCTAGATCAATTAGTTAGAATTTTTTAATAATTTTGTATTAGAATATATA
Source organism: Baylisascaris schroederi (assembly GCA_006503575.1). Taxonomy (NCBI): domain Eukaryota; kingdom Metazoa; phylum Nematoda; class Chromadorea; order Rhabditida; family Ascarididae; genus Baylisascaris; species Baylisascaris schroederi. The sequence continues at coordinate 627,594 of QEWY01000823.1, forward strand.
AATCTTACTCCTTCTCCTTCGAAAGTTAACCGAAGATGAATATTATCGGCGTTATGCGATGATTTTAAAGAACAAATGAGGATGGTGCAATGAAACATGAATGCGCACATTTTCCGCACATTGCGAACAGCAGATTAGTGGAATACTATTACATACTACTACTCTTACTAGTGGAATGCTTCCAGGCGCTAGGTGGATTTATTTTTGGTTATGTAGCTAGAGGAATGAAAATTATGCGAAGCAAACAACGTTGCAAGTAACAAGTGATGAATTTGACAATCTGTTATGCTTGATTTTGAGCCGAAAATAACTCACTCTCTCAATTCTAAAACATTTCACTGGGGTGAATAAATCTGTAACTTGATGGAAAAGGCACATATCCAAATTTAAATGCGTTTTGCATGTTTTTCCAAGCAAAAATTTCGTAGCTGTTAGTAGTTATAATATGGTTATAACAATCGTGGTTAGAAAATGGGCAAAATGACAGCTAGGAAAGAGGGGAAAAATTAAAGAGTGTAAACAACCTACATGTTTTTCTTTTCTTTGTGTATTTATGGTGTTTATGTTTTATCGTTCTACGCTTTCTTCTCTTGTGAGCGTGCTGAATAAAATGTTTTCATGAGGAATTTTATACTTATCACTGTTTAAACTAACGTAATAAATCATCAGATGGTGCTAATTTCACTGCAGGCATCAAAATTATGCGACAGTTGACGTCAGAGGGAGGGGAAAACGATTAATAGAAAACACCCGGAAAATAGCACTACAGTGCGGGAAGCATGAATGAATAGGACGAAAAGTTAGAGAGTGCGGACCACAGGTTCACCAGAGATTGAGAGGAAAAGCGAGATATGCGGCAGTGAGTGAACGAGAAGGCGTTACCCTGCTGGGGTAGTGGTCTCAACAGCGGCAAATAAGCGAAATATGCGGCACTTTTAACTGGTGGTGGGTTGATTTCCGTTCTAAGGTCTTTGTTTTCCCTCAGTGTTTTTGTTATTGCAAGTCCATGTTTGGAAATACCACAGAATACGTCTTTTTTGCGTATGTGCATGTGTTTGTGTACGCGTCTGTCTGTCTATATGTCTGTCTGACGGTTTCAGATTCAGAACACTGGAGCTGCACGATGAAATCAGACGATTATGGTATAGAAAATACGATAATCTTCTGTTTCCGTTCAGTTTCGAATGGAGTTATAAGTAGTTATAAAAACTAAAATTTGCTAGCAATTTGTTAAGCCGGCTGCTTGATATGTAGGAGGGGCGTATGCCATGTCAGCTCCACAGGCAGAGCTCTGCACTTGTTCACTCATGGCAGCGTACTAGTTCTAATGTTACCGGCGACAGCTTTCTGGAACTTTATCAGCGTTGAATAGTATCTGTTCTTCCGCACTGACCTTTCCTCTTCTGTTACTGATCATTTCATATCAGTAAGTGTCACGCATATAACGTTTTTCCTTATCGAAGCCTTACCTGTGACAAAGCAGAAAAGGTTTCCATTCAAGATTCAATATAATGTTCACTTCCTTAAAGTTAGCACAAAGTAGTGGAGCAGATATTGCCTCAGTGCCGCATCTACCAAAACTCCCTACCTTTTCTTTCAAATCAGCGTGTATTTGGGGAACACCCATGCCAGGTGCAGAAGATTTTATTGTCTTTTCTCAGCATTGTTCCAGAAAGGGAGGAAAGGTTGAAGTTCGCACAGTAGATCTTATTCTCTCAGCATTGCTTACCCTGGAGATGGGAGGAAAGGTTGAAGTTCGCAGAGTAGTATGTGTCGTCTACAGCTTAAAACCATTGAAAAAATCTTATGAAGAGGAAAGCAACCTATGAGCAATGAAATGCGCAATTTGTGTATAGAAAATATTCGAGGTTTAATTTGTAAGCTCGAGACAGTTGTTATAACGTTTGTCTGAAGAGGAGGAGCGCAATTTTGTGTTTATCGTGGCAACTAAATTGCTACGATATGCGCTTTCAATACAGGTTTCGGAATTCTTATTTCGAATGGCTCTATTGTACTCCATTTTGCGTTCGTGCACGCTGAGCTGGATTGTACGGTATGCATTGAGAAAAGTACGTGAAGTTTTATTTTCATCTGTAATACTGTTTAGGTCGCCGATACTGTAATGTTAGCGTCTAACTGATACGGGCAGAGGACGAATCTCTTTCGATGGATCTCACACCTCAGTTGTTGCGATTGCCAGATGTGTTGTCTGGTCATCACTGCATGACCCCTCAAGAGCTGTGCAGTAATGACGACCTCGCGACGAGTGTAACTGTGGATCCCGTACTTGGTTTCCGGACCCACAAAATGAGCTTAACGTATGTTGTTTTCAGTCTGCAGTCATTGAAACGAGTCGAAAGAGGATGTCACCTGAAAAACCTTTACCTTGAATTTAGGCTTTTCGTTCATAAAGTTAGAAATCGCAAATAAAGCTCCGAAGCCATTTTATCAAAGAGTGGTCATCTTGTTCTTCTCTCCAGCGCATGACAGGTAGCATCGATATTTGCATATTCAATTCTTTTTTCAGTCTTTTAATCGGAAAAATTGAGAAATGCACTTTCCTTGCTTTTTTAAGTAGCAGAAATCATCTTCTGGCGCTCTTTCTATCTCTCCGCGTATCATGGCCCTAAAATTCACGTTTCTAATCGATATAAAATTACATGCTGTTCGTCCAGACCAACTTTAGACATAGGATGCACAGATCGCCGCATATCAGTGACTTCACCACTTTATAGCCAGGTTCGGTTATAGTGACTCCGTCAGGTTATTTTCCGAACTGGCGGTCTTTGATTCGAATAGGGCCATGAATGAAAGTTTCGGGTCAAAAGAACGCTGAAGGTGGGAAGCAGACTGTCTAGCACTTCTTGCACAGAGTTTCAAATGTCTTCACGCTTCATAAGTAACCACGTATCCCTTTAATCTTGCCTTACTGTTTTAACTTGAATGTTTAACTCTGGGTTTCCTACCAGCTAGAGAAGAAGGGTAGGCTCATCAGAACGATTTCTCGATACGTCAAATGTTTTTATCTTCTTTAAGAATCTTTGTAATACTACGCAGTGCTTTTCTCTTATTGGTTAAGCCAAATAATCCTGGTATGTTCGAGGTTCTTCAGAGAGTCTTACGCAGGACCTCAAATGCTTTCAGCTCACATGGCAAGTTTTCTCATAGAACTGCTCACTGTTGACTTATAGTGTAGATGCGAAAAATATCGTGATTTGAGGTCAATTAAGAAAACGCAAACTTAACCGTCGATTTCGAACGTTTCCGTAAACCTCATAAATGAACATAAAGCAGCATTTAGAAGTAACTGACGAATAATTTTTGAGTTAATCCGAAAATTTCAGTACCTCGTAACTCTTTTGAAATTCTATTTCTGCGAGTAGCGCGCTAATATAATGCAGCATTGCTCGAGGTCTTCGAATTTTTAATGAGCCAATGGAAGATTAAGCGATATTCGAGAGGTGTATTGATATTTGGAACTACGTGCAACGAATAATCTTGGCCACGATGTTTAAATTTGCAGCAAGAGATCCAGTCTTGCAAGTACACAGCATCGAAGGTTCTGGCCTTTAAAGCATTCCTTTCGTTTTCAGCATTTTGCCTCATCGATGACTATTTTGTGATTTTTTTTTTTTTTTTTGCATCTTTCATCTTCCTGTGGTTTGTTACATGACAGCCCCGCAACTTACTTTTATTGCTCAGTTCATGTCTTTGCATTTTTTCGTCCCGTATTTCATCAACGTTAATCAGTATCACTTTACGAAACTTCACTGTCTTAACTCTTTTGCCCCACAAATATTGAGTTTCAGACTCACAGACGCATACGTATACATGAATTCCTCATGTGCACAGAAAGAATGCTTTCAACAAAATCCATATTGTTTTGATTAAATCCATAAGCTTTTTCTGTCGCAAGTCATTGTGATTTGCTTAATACAGGTTTATACTCTGTAACGTCGATTTAAACAACGCATATATTCGACTTTAGTGATTTAATAGCCGAAAAAACAGCATCCTTCTCTATAATGCTGCCTTTACATGGTATTAGCTTCGAAATGAATTTATGCATTCTCTAAGAAATCTCTTTGAGAGTGTTTTTGTGGCCCATAAAATTTGGAGGTTTCCTCTACTTTTCGAGGTATTCTCCGTAAATCTCTCTCCCAGCCCGCTGAACAAGCGAGTAACTATTCCACAAATTATGAATTTAGAATTCACAAGACAAGATTGGCATAAGTAGTAAAGTTTATCTTCCAGAGCGGGATCCAATTTTTTACTGAAGTCTTCCTCTTCTGCTCATTCCCTCAGGTGTGCCATTTTTGGCTGTGTTGTGTAAGTCTAACCACTGTTTATCTAAACATACTGCCTGGTGAATATATATTTGCAAATATTCAAATATACCTAAAGAAACCATTATTTTACTTCTGTAAGTTTTCTATGCTATACACCCTTCAATTTTTTTTCATCTTATTTACATTATATGATAACGGTGATTTCTGCTACAATAAAGCAGGAAAATGCTAAAATGAGTTATTACTTTTGATGTTAGTCTTTCAGTAGCACTCATTGTTGGTTGAATATAATGATTGAAGTGATGTTTAGAAATGTTGTTGAATATTTGAAACACCCTGACGCAAGCAGCCGCTTAGATTATATAAAACATCACGATACTGTAACATTGAGCGATAAAGATGCTGATGCATATAGCTGATTACCTATAAAGTGTTGCCCGGATCACTTCAATATTGTAATGAGCTGAAAGTTGTAGATTGATTTCGTTTCACATTAATATCTAAATATGCAGATATTAATTTCTACTGGTCATCTGAAATAACAGCCATATATGGCGCTGGGATGGTCATGAATTCAGAATGACTGAAAACGCGTAAGGTAGCCAGCTGCATATATACATACACAACTTTTCCATTATGCCATATTTACAGTCTGTCATTGACAAGCTTAGATCACCTATACCACGTAAGACTGCCAACTTTTCATCAGTTTAGATTGGTCTAGAAAGGCCCTTCCTTTGAATCCGTATGGTTTTCTATGTGGGCCATAAACCAGTACGAGGGGTGAAGAGGTAGATGGAGGGGGTAGAAAGATAGCAATTGAGTACAGCAGTCCTTGCACAGAGTGCCTACAGTTGAAAATTTCAAAGTGGGTGTTTTCTGAAGCGAAGGAATTGGTATCGTTTCATGATCGTACTGGCGGGGAATATTTTTTGAGGAGAATTAGCTATCGCTGTATGTGACAACATATGATGTGATCGTTTTGAGTTGGTCGGCGAGGGGTCTTCTTTCCTATCCGACAACAGCTGTGGTAATACAAGCATTGGAGCAGTCGTTTGCTTTAGAGTGAAAATATTTGGCAGGAGGATCCTCTGATTTCAGGAACCGTTTACCTTCAGTTTCTTGCAGCTATAGACCGCCTGGATTGGAAGAAAGACGCAAACTAAAGAAGATTCTTAAAACGTATATGCGAGAACAAAATTTGCTAGCTGCGATGACTGAAGTTCTCCACACATCATCAGTTTGCAGTTTCCTCGCTGAACGTGACCTCAGGCGACAACTCAGTTTTCGAGATCATGTATGCTGTTAACTATTCGGTCATGGTGTTTCTTCCTCTTTTTTTTTTTTGAGTTCGACGAGTCGAACTTTAATCAGAGTTTTTTACGGGAAAGGTAATTTGAATAGTGGAATCGAAGGCATCATTTTAGATATGGAAGGGGCATTTTATTTTTCAGGTTACTGTTAGCGTTTGCGCGTTTGCACGCAGATAGGTCCGTAAAGTTGCTCAACAGCTACTGGTTGAATCGGGCAGTCCTTAGAGATCACTATATTGTACTGCTCCATCTTTATGCCACGGGATACTATTTGTAACTACCTGATATCCTTATCGGGCCACCGGTTTCTTTTCGAGTGCCGCGATAAAAACCAAACACCTTTATCAGTCGAACATGGCCTTACCTAGGCCAAGATCAGCGCACCGACGGGCAAAGAAACCACGAAGAACTCCAACGAACGAACGAATAAACATTGGATCGGAGTGGGCGATAACAGTTCTCATATACCTACTCGTAGTATCAAAGCGACACAAGAGCATTTCATAGTGCGCACTGTTCTACGATCACAGTCAAACTACTCTATGGTCACAGTCGAGCTGCTCTACAATTATAATCGAGCTACTCTACAATCAAAATCGTTACAATTTAATACATCTAGCTTTTCGTGGAGGACTCTCATCACTAACTTATGAACAACAGCAGCCTAGTGATGTAAGGAGAAAAGTTTTGCCTGTGTGGAGGATTGGCGAGGAAAAAATTGGGAGATGGCGATAAGGTCGAGAGAGTGCCGAAGTTTTCCAAGTCACCTCTTCGCTCCCTCCCCTTTCCTTCCATTGCAAGTGGTGTTGGATTTCTTCAAAAAGTCGTTACTAGGGTGGGCGGAGAGTCAGAAAAGGCAATGTAGTAGAGCCAGAGATGTTTAATATCTCTGAAGGAATCTCAGGCAACATATCTCTGATTGCAACACAAAACTTGGACAGAATAAATGTTTAGCGCTATTCGATTAGTGATTGGTATTAAGAACATGCTTTAAGAACAAATGTTTAGCGCTATTCGAGTGGTATTAAGAACAGTCTCTACGAACATTTTTCTGTATGTGCAAATAAACTCATGCATTCAAACATCGTTGTTTCGTCCATATTGAAGCGTTTATTTTCTTATATCAACTACATTGCGCTGTTGAGTTGGAACTATGCGGATCGGCGTTATGGGTGAAGTTTATATGATGTAAATAAATCAAAAGCACCATCCCAAATTTTGTTTCAATTATTTGAGGGTTTTTAGTTGTGTTTTGCAGCTATTGCGTTTCTTGCAAATCTTCGACGCAAAGGCAGGATTCACAATTCAGCGTTGCACTCGCTATAAAGCTGAGAGACGACATGGAGCAATGCTTGTTGTCACTAAACCATGGTCAGTCCTATTCGCTTTTATTTTTTCTCGATTCAATTTACATTTTTTGCAACCATGCTCGTTGATGTTTATATTCTGTGTAACTACTATATCAGTATTTTGCATTCACAGGTGTCCTTTACTCCTTTGCTAGTGTACGTCCCTAGATAAGCCGTAACCGTTGCAGCATTTGAAGGTGAGCGATGACTGCGTTCTTAAACTGTTGTATTCAGGCGCAAAGGAGAGGTAATCGAAAGTTTGGTGGGCGTGATAGGTGATCTAAGTGCTGAAGAAGAGGTCGAACTATTGAAGAAAGATGTGAACGACTTTTCCGTGATGTACAGCACGAGGTAAGTGCAGCCTATTACGAATCTTGATTGAACTGTTAAGTAGATACTTTGCTACAGATAGCAGAGAATTTACGCTGTTATTCTTTTACTAAATCAAAATTTCCAGTGCACAGAATACTATCCATTGAATAAATGGAATTCGGATTGTTCTTCTTGGAATGGCCTAATAATTTAAACTGTAAGCGTTTTTCACCATCAGAGTGTAACTAACGGATTAGTTTTTATCAGTAAGAGAAGTTGCTAAAACAAAACGGAGTCGTGGAAAGTTGTTATAAGCATGTTAGTAAAAAAGTAAACGCTGGATTGTTCAGGAAGAAGCGAGCACAACTCTGGTTAGGGCCAGGTGCTTACATCAATCACGACTGCCGTCCGAATTGCACCTTCGTTCCTAATGGACCTACCGCTGTTATTCAGGTTCAGCATTTCGTTGTGTACCTGATTTTCCTTGCAGCACACTCATATTACGCTATATTTTTCTTCTGTTGAAGAATATTTACGCTTCAAGAGAACAAAGATGCCGCAGTACCCTCTAATATGCCTCACTTTTTGTTTGTGAAGGTGTTCCACAGAATCTGGGTTTTAAGCAGCTGAAAGCGCCACAAAGTAGAGCAAGGCTTTTATCACATAAACTTTGGAATGAGAAGACTTGATACCTAAAAATGGGGATGAAAAACTTACTCGTGCACCTTTCGTGACTCCAGCTGCAGCTCAATCGCATGTGAGAAAACGTGGCCGAGCTATGCTGAAAGAGAAAGCATAGTCTCGTTCGTGCATAAGAAAGTGGGGCCACTCTCGGGATGAAAACATAGCCAGATCACATCCCAAAAGGAAGTTTGGCATTGGCGATACATGAAAAAATTCCTAGTGCATAGGGGAATCGACATCTCTCTGGGAGCCTAGTCCAGGCACGTTTTGCTGCATTCCTGGCAATCAGCAAAACTTGAATGAGGTTGAGTGAAACGATATTCTGAGCACGGAAGTTTCAGTCATATCATCAGTAAACACCTGGTCACGTAGCAAGTGAAAACTGCAACCAATTGGAGTGAAAACTTAGTTGTTGAAATTCACAAAGTTCTGCCTCAGTAGTGGCCATGTTCGATATCATGAGAATAGTCGAACTGCTATCACAGGCAATTTATAACAGCGGGTTTTTTATATGACAGTGCTAGACAGTCTCCCACGACAACGTTGCTGCAGTCATTAGTTCCTGAAAGAGCCTCACACCTGCATTGATGTTTCGACACCTGTTGCACTAACCGTTCCTTCATAGAACACCTGCAAAAACTGTCATGAGGAGGGTCATGTGCCGTGCTTTTTTCTATTTCGGCCGACCGGGCGAAAATATCCAGCAGCGACTGGCGTTTCTTGAGGTGTCATATCGTTTATACAGGTTTTCATTGTACGCTTCACAAAATACCCTCTTAACAATCTAGACGTATTTTCGTTCTTAGCTGGAGGATTACATATGAATTCGCCATGTTGTAGGTCTATGCTACACGGCTGCTTTCTAAAGGTTGTTTTTTATCTATAAAATTGAATTGAACGGATCGTTTATTCCACGACGCAGTGTGGATTATATGAAGCACAATGCTTGAACAGAGTGTGGCAAACATATCCACCACATAGACCTTAAGTACTGCTGAAAGAAGTGGCAAAAGGGAAAAAACAGCGAACACGAACATACGCAATAAGAATTAGAATAGAGTATACGATTAAATTGGCTTCGGAACAAATACTCAACGCCTGCATGAAGGCGAATTTCAAGTTTCCATGGATTAATATATTTATATGCGGAAAAGAAACAGCAAAGTAGTTTAAAGTATTACAATAATGAATGGACGGATCGCATAAATATTTGCAAGGATGAGAATAAGCGAGTGTGGGTCCTTATTGAGAATGCTGGGAATTTGGTAGAGGGGTGAAAAGCATAAGAGTATATCTAGAGGTGCTCTTTGTGTATAGTGGAGTAGCTTATGACCGTTTATTGCATAGATATAAGCTGTTATGGGTAACGCTTGTTCCTCGTTCATATAGTCGGTAAAAGTGATTGTGGTTTAGTCGCATATGTGAGATATAAAGTGGGCTAATTTCAGTGGTATGGGCAGTACAGTGAAGAGTTAGAAGGTTCTAAGCTGTTGCAATACTTAGATAAATTGAGGTTTTCGCTTCCCAGATGGCATCGTTTTCTGTACTTCGTTTGGAACCTTGAGTTAGGCGAAAAGTGAACGAATGAAAGTATAGAAGAAGTTTAGAAACATGTAAAGCTATAAAAAGAGTTTAGGGACTTACCGAAAGTGCTGTGCTGTATTTAATTGGATGTTGTAAGAGATTTCAGGTGTTACGAGATATTGCCACTGGTGAGGAGATAACTTGTTTCTATGGTGAAAATTTCTTTGGAGATAATAACGAGCGCTGTGAGTGCTACACTTGCGAACGGTAATCCTTCTGTCAGTATTTCATTCCATTACTCTTCCCAAACATATACATCGCAAAAAAAGTTTTGCGGTGTACATGCTTGGAAATTCATCTTTCTAGACGGAATTCGGCCCATTTTAAGGGTTCCATGAAACTTCAACTAACGCATTCTGTTCCGACAGCCTTGTCCCTCCATTTATCGACTTGTTTGATTAGCAGATTTCACCGTGCCAATTCGAACGAAACTACAAGATGGACATCTAAGTCCATTCTTGCTCGGTGTTGCAGAATCTGTCTTCTGCTGTCCGACACCATAGCTGTATGACCTCGCAAATTCCCTTCCTTCAGTGAAGCTCTTGGTTTGACCTCGCCAGGAGGGAGAATTGTCTTCGAAACATTTGCACCACAATAACAAACGGGGTTTAGCGGATCAATCAATCGTGAAACGTGGTCTTAATAAATGAGCCAAAAAGAATTTCGAGTTGTGTCATCAGAGAGCACGTTAATCGTTGAAACACTACTGAAACACCAAGTATTGCCGTGAAGTAGAGAGAGGAATTTGTCGCACAGGCGTAGTTCTGTACACTTGCAATTATTTTGCAGAAAAAAATTATGTGCCCTGATCCTGATACAGTTCTTAGCTTGCGAACGGTTCACAAAAGTAGCCATTGATGAGGTCCTGGTACTCTCTGAATTCAGACAACAAACGCTACCGCTTTATGAAAGGAGAATTCTCAGACTGATGGTCTTAGATTTTCATCGATCATATAGTTTTATTTATTTCGCTTTCACCGATAGCGTTAACAGTGAATCAACTGGAGAAAAGAGACTGCAATGAAGTACTTAGATCAGCCTGTAAAAGTACGCTTGGTAATCGTTAAAATAGAGTCGTCATAGGGATGGTGTTTTTCTTGAGTGGAAATGCTATTAGCGCGTAAAAATTCTTTTTTTAAACTCTAAAATGTCAAAGTCGATATTTTTACTCCAGCCGCTGAACTTCCTGCTTTACTAAGGTGCAAGCATTGGGAAAGTAATAGGTAGACGTTCCAGAAGGAACGAAGGTGCGTTCAAGAAAGCGAAAAGAACCAGGAGACGAAACTGCAACACAGGTGGGGAACGGCAAAGGTACGTGCTACGAGAAACCGAGTGGAGGAGAGAACGTGTTGCATCTGTCGACAATGATTCCAGGAAGCCTTTTCGGTGGTCGCCTTTCAATTCTCTTAAACGACTTGCAGGAGGCGGAGTCTTCGATGCAGGGAAGAGGCGAGCCTTGCAAGGTTTGTTTTGTTCATTTTCTCGCTTAAGTTTCCTTGTTATCAGAGAGGGAGTGACCCATCCATTCAAAAAAGATGAGGAATGTACCATCAGAATGGCTCACAGTACCAAGAGGTAGCAGAAGAAACAACAAGACTAAAAACTTTCTGAGTATTTGGTTGCATACTTTTTTGTGTTGAGGCGATCGTTTTTATCACTCATCTAAGAAACGACATCGTCCAAAATGTTGAGGCCTCGAGCATTCGCGTAGAAATTTGCCAAAAATTATAGGGCAGCAAGTTGGTGATATAGATGAAGTACTGTCGTGATGTGTTACCGTTGAATTGATCCCTGTCAGCGGCGTTGTTGTCGATGATAGTGAAGCTGAATTAGGGTGGGGTTTGGGAGAACCGTATGGGAAGTCTGCATTTTTTGTCGCTCCATTTGTATCACATTACTCGTTGCTATGCTGCTAACGTTTAATGCTAGTTGTGCCCTCTTTTCTTTGACATTCTAGATCAGAGTGAAAAAGAAAAACCTTTTGTTTCTTTTTATTCTGTATTTGACAGGAGGTATGGATGAGGTGAATAAATGGCTGTACATCATACGCGCTGTATTTCGCAGTTTTTGTACGTGTAGGGGAGCTGCTGCAAAGAAGAAGAGGAAACTGCGAATATTATGCTGAGGCGTTACAGAGTTATTCATTTCCCATTATGAAGTTTCTTCCAAGCAAGGTATATTCCCACGTCGATAGTGAGCCATTCTGTTGCAGTGTGTGTGAAAGGTAGAAGCCGGAAGCGCCAACAGCGGCGGTCAGTTGCGGGCAACTCGCAAAATAGTCATGAGAGAGAGACGGGTGCTCGCGCATCCACACCTCGGCACCCCAGAAAAGCGACTAACTCTCGACGAAAAACGCGGGCAACTCCTAACGATGTCGAAATTATGGACGAATTAGATGCAGGGAATGCATCCAACAATGTTGACCAGTCACCGCATGTGCGGGAAGAGAGGTCATGCTCGCCGCATTCAGCATACAGTCTAACGGGCATAGACATGCCAACGGGCTCAGTAAGTGACTGTGACGACGTGATGGAAGGCAATAACGATGAAACGCCCCCAGCCCTTGATCCTCAGTTACCATCGTACATCGAAGAGCAGGATGATTCATGCTCACGGTCGAGCGATGCGACTGACCCATACGAGCTGGGATCTCCACGTCCGCGCCCCTCAAACGTTCTTTCGGTGCAACCGGTTTACAGGTACCATCCCCTAGATACCTATCACCCTTTATCGTTTGAATTGGGTAGTCCACAGCGTCTGTCGCTATGTTGCAGTGTTGTTCCTGAGATGCTGGACCATCTTTGATAGTTGTGCTTTCTATTACATGAGTTCTCCTGGTCGCTAAATCATTTACTCTCAGGCAGAATTCGATTTCGATGAGAGACACTTTTCAAAACATGGAATAAGCTTTATTATCACCTGGAAGATATTAGAGGATTGAAGAATTTGATTGAAGTTACAAGCATTCTGGAACATGCTGATTTCCTATTGTTGGCCGACCAGAAATATTGGACACTTTGAATTGATCTAATATAATCTCGAGGGTTATCAACTCTTTTGGAGAATTTGTTAGGATAAAATTTGTTCTCTTGATTGTTTCTAAGGTTCCGTCTCACATAGTGTCATCCTCCAAAGACTACTTAGATGCAACGCATTTTTCATATATTTGCTAGAACCTTTCTCAAGCAGGTATTTCCTGCAAAAGTCGAGTTCTCACCAAAAAGTGCCGGATATTTCTTGCTCCCCTCTTCCCCTTCCCAAATTAGCAGCCAACAATTGACGGGTCATTTTTAAGAAGTATCGAAATTTGCGTTAGCCATCTTTTCCAAAGTGAAGGTATATTCCCGTTCCCTTCATGTTCACTCCAAGCCATGTATGGGGCGGACTCTATGATCACGCATTGCTGTTGTTTTCTATTTTGACTTTTGTAGTTTCTTTTAGCATATAAATTACTATTTCACCTTGTCCGCATATAATTAGGATTGGAAATTAACGTATAACAAAAACAGTTTGACGAATACAATGGCGCTGCTTTCAAGATATGATGTCTGCTCTCACAGCGACAATGTGATGTCACTACTGGCTCACTACTGGCTAAACTGCCTCTTGTACTTTGCAAATTCATATAGGAAGCACTTGGTCTCAGTACATACGTTGCATTGGCGTTATTGCCTATTCCCAAAACTGAACTAAGTTTTGCGCTTCATTTTTTAACATCTCGATTGCAGCTCAACGATTTTTGCCACATTCTTGGAAACAAGGTAGTTCGAATTTAGAAGGTGGCGAATTGCCGCAAGACCTTCGAAAGCAGGAAAGTTTTCTAATTTTTGCAATTGTTTGCGGTTATCTGCACTTGCTCTTATACTTTATTTGCTGTCATTCTTTACGCTAATTGCGAGATTGCTCATGTTTAATCTTAATACGCAGTAATTGATGGGTGTTGTTTTGAAACTCATAGAGGGAATTTGTTTGTCACTGGCAACGTATGTCTCATTAAAAAAAGCACTTGCAGTTAGTTCTGCGGGGATTGAAAACGTGTGGAAAGCGAACTCTCATTTTAACGACATATTTTTAGGAAATGCGTATGGAACATTGCTTTTCCAAACGATCTTGGAGTCCTTGGATCGTTGTTCGTTCTCTGAAAATTTCCGGATTTTCTCAGCCAGAAAGACATGTAGAACGGGAGGGTAATGCTTATGTGATATACTTGTTGTACCTCGTTTGGATGATATTGAACTACACCGATCCGATATGATGCTACTCTGTGTACGCTTATGTCTTTGTAGCTGTTGATGGTGCAATTAGAAGCACTTGTGGAGCTTTGATTTAATCGGTTCGTTTCAATAAGTGTGCAAATAACAATTTCTGTATTTAAGCGTTTTGTGATCGATTACTCAATGCTTTATTGCTGATGTATTTCATTACGTTGTCCTTCATTCCTTTTCAAGGATTCTTTCGGTTAACTGATTGAATTAAAATTTCCTTGTTGCTCATAATTTTTGAGTGAGATGCATTTCGGGATTTATGTTAGCTTTGAAGTGGAGCGATTTTTGATTTTGAAAAGTGATCTTCGGAGATTATTTCTGACAACCATCATAATTCACTACTTACCTAATATTTACGGAGCTTTTATAGGGCTTTCTTACTGTTTTCGATCTTTTTTTTGCATGGATTGCTAATCGGTGTTCGGTAAATTATTTCGATGTTCAAGTGGTTTTATTAGCTTGAGGGGTTCAAATGTTTTGTGAAGAGAAATCCGATCTGTTTGTTCTGATTCCATGATAGGCTCTAACAAACTAACAAACCTATGGCATCGTTGTTCAGCAACGCTTGCACATTGAGCATTTTCGAAAACGGGTAATAGATAGTTAACGGATCATTACGTGTCCTCGCCGAAATTTTTCATGCAGTAGATTCATGGGCAGTGCCCACATAATGCAGGCAGTTGGTGCAACTTCAAAAGGCTTTTGAAGTCGAAGTTTACGGCGGGTGGTTGCTTGAATTTCGGTGATGAAACAGGCGCTCAAAATTATTCGGGTCGTCGCTTGTCTTTTTTCCTAATCGGATCTTTTTAATGCTTTTTTGTGGTGGAGTGATAGTAATTCTACTTGGGAAATACCATGGAAAATGAAGCTGGAATGAGGGGAAGATGAGGGAATGCGATAAAGTGCACATAGGTCACGGATCGAAAGTATTACATTTCTGGCTTCGTTATGGAACAATAGAGGCTAATTTTTGATGTTGCATAGTGCAGTGGGCTTCGATCTTCTGCCCGATCAACTGTAAAAATGTTACGGGTAAGAATGTGCTAAATGGTGCATACTGGATCGCTCAGTGAACTGCACTTGAGCCTGCGATGGTGTGTAGGTTGATGGAGGCGGGTGGCTAAGCGAGTAAACGGGGGATAATCCAAAGTGTCGGGGAGAAGCAGGGAGCCAAAGGTGTCAAAAATGATTTCGGTCGGTGGAAGTCGACAAAAGTGAGCTGTTTCCTTATTTAGAATGAAGTACGGGTACTGCGAACCAATTTGCGGCGCTGATTTGAGAAACCAGCTCGTTTTTTCTTTCTAAGGTTGCTTTTTCAGGAATCCTTGAATCCCTTTCTGTTGGAAAATCGCATTCTTTTGGATTGCTGGATTCTTTTGAAAATGGTCGCTTTGGATGCGATTCCATGAAAAACCGTCCACTCCGAGGTTTTGCGAGTTGAATTTTACTGTTTCACAAAACAGATACTTTATTTTTTCACGAATTCACAAAACAGATAATTTGCAACAAGAAGTAACAAATCTAATCAACTTCTAAGCGTTGATACTTGTAAACAAAGCAAATATTTTCTTTATTTTGGTATTGGAAAGCGGTTTTCCCGAAAACATCTGTAAAAATTTTGGAACAGCTTGTCTCGAGAGCCGTAATTTAATCGATCGCTGACCTACAAAAGTCTGTTTCAACGATTAAGGCACGTTTCCCGTCAGTTTGCAAAAAATTCAACATTTCAGCATCCATCGAAATACCCAAATTTGAAAAAAATTTTCTTCACAGCGGATCGTTCCACCTGACGGCCAGTGGAAGCATCCTATTGATAGGCAATTTCTTTCAGTGTCTAATAACATCCCGGGAAACTAAGGCTTTTTGTTACAAATGGATTTTAAATTTTTCCAGTTTTTTTTCACGAATAGAACAAGGAATATATATTCGAAGTTCTGAGCATCCAAAGAACTTAAAACACATCACACCTACTACTCGTTGCCGAAGACTGCATACTGAGTAGTGCTATTTGCTGCCGTTGTGGCGACTGGAGTTGGAGTGGCCAACGGTGTAGAGTGTTGCCCAACGATGAACCGAGTTGTCCGTTCTTACCTTATATAGCCATCCCCATGAACGGGGAGTTGCTATGAATTGAGGATCGTCTCTTCTCCGTTTCATGAATGGGGCCTCGTTGTGAATGGAGAATCCCCTTTTTTCATCCCTCTATGAATGAGGTTTCGCTTGAATGGAGAGTCGTTGCGATGAATAGAGAATCGCCAGCTGCTACCTGCTGATTCAGCTGCTTGATTTAAGAAAGTGCATCATGGCTCCGCCTTGATGCACCTCGTTGAAAGAAGAATTATTTAATTGATAGAGTCAATTGGAACTCTTCTATAAGAGGTTCCAACACCCCGTGGTGTAAAGAAGGGCTGTGAAGAGTAAGGGAGGAGGGGTTGAAAGTTTGGAAGAAAAGGACAATTTCTATCATTATAATACAAACATGTCTTCCTGAGGGAAAAACCCGAAGAAGTTCGAGGAAGCTCGAACACGAAGAATTCAAGTTCATTTTTTCTCTCCAGCGTACAAATTCCCTCCACAATGTATTCATTTCCCTTGCTCACAAGTCCTTCGTAGTTTCTTCTTAAAGAAATTTACAGGTTTACTTTTTGGTTTCGAATGTGAAGGAAACGTGAGGAGCAGAGAGCGGAGGGCATTTGCCCACGTACACGAGTGCTGACTCCGCAACATCCTACAACATCAGAAATTACATCTCCGATTGCAATTTGTTTATTCAAAATGCACCGTCAAAAATGGCAATGATTTTATGAATCAAACATTTCAATAGCCAGGCAAATCTTGTTTATGACAAATTATTATTGAATCATCCAAATTATTTGTTCTGTTACGTAAACTCGCTTTCGCTTCGAATATATACTTGAGATGTTTTTGCTAAAAGCTTTGTTGCACCTAAGTATTTATTAAGTTTAATAGAAAGAAGTTTATATAGTAAGAATGTTTGATGTTGAATGGAACTTTCTCATGTTCTACTTCACTTTATTTGGTCATAAAGTGCTTTATCATGCAGTAAACGTCAATGAAATAATGTCTTATATGCTTCTCACATATAGCTTCGAGAGAAAAAGCAACTTTTCCCGCGTATAAAGATATTCACTACTTGCTTTACCCCGCCCTTTTCCTTTCCTACTTTTTTTTTACATCGTTGGCAAACTCCGACAACTTTCCGCAGACACATGTGAAAGATTACGAATCCTTTCTTGGGGCAGGGAAAACCATGGCCCAGTCACATTATGGCCTCGTGGTGCGGCCATGAAATGCGAGTTCCGTTGCTTTGCGCCACGCTAAAGAAAAATATCTTCGCCTTCGCCGAGACATTTCTAATAGGAAAACCGTATTTCCAGCAGGAAACGGCAGGAGAAGCCGCTCAGTGGGTTCATTTCTCGAATGCATTTGCACCACCTATACGTTTCGCATAGACGGTATGAACTGCGACTCATGAAATGCCAACATTCCGTTTCATTTTTGTTGCGATTGGTGGTTGGTTATGCGAGGAAGTGCTCTTTATGGCCGTATAATTCAACCTAGGACATATTCAACTACATATAACCTGCACCCCTATACATACAATTGCATATTTAGATAAAATGCACGTAAAATATTGGGACCCATAAAAAAGACCGCGTGATCTACCGTAGGTGCACGGTTGAGCGAAATACGGAGTAGGTATTGCCGAGATTGTTGAGGTAGTCAAAATTTGTCAAAGCAACGATAAAAATGCATTTTCATTATGCAAATATGAAGAGATAAAAAGGTATATGTGCGAGTTCAAATTAAAATGTTTGAGAATCTTACGTTGCTAAAACTAGGAACACTTTATACATTGAATAAAAGGGTTTTATCTCTATTGCTTGATTTTACCAAGAGCATATTTCGTTATCTGATGCACTCATTGAGCGCTTTGCATACAGCAGATATATGCGTTAGTCGGACAAGATTAATGCTCCACTTCAAACTTTCGGTCACAACAAGGATTCCCTCAAAACAAGGACAAAAGCATTGAAAAAATATAAAATATTTTAAAATTAATTTAATCATTTATGCATTTAACGATAATTTATGCAACCGTTTCCAATGGCGACGTTTCGCTTCTCGCTTAACACTCCATACAGAACAGTTGAAAAGAAAAAAAAAGATGTAATATTGCCGTGAAAAGTGTGCAACGCAAAACTGCTTCTGAAAATTCGCTAATAGTTCAAAAACATCTGCACACTTGCAAAGGTGACTTGCTTATTATGGCAAAGAATGCTTATTGCTTTCGTGCTTCGCTTCTTAAGTTGGTAGGTAGTTGGCTAGAGTACTTGGCTAAATTGGCCAACTTTTTCGCCTGATCGACTCAAGTATCTTTAGAAATGGCCCGATCGATGCGTCATATGAATGAATGCAAGCCTGCAAAACAAGAAATTAGCTCACAGTTTGCTCTTACATGCCACAGTCAGTCCGATAAGACATTTTATCTTCGTAAGATCTGGTCTAAACAGTAAAATATGATGAACCCACGCTGATAGCGTTCGTAGTGGATGAATACATCCACAACTATTATCCTGTAATTGGACAGAACGTTAAGCAAACTTCCCCTCAAGTGTGCTTCCTGAAAAATCCGCCCATCCCTTACCGTGTTGCACATCTACATGTTCATCACCGTTTATAACGAAACAAATGGAACTGGAATTTTTACTCCATCCTTTACTTCTTTTTCTAGCAAAATCCGCTGTCACTTTATCTCTGCTCAATTCTTTGTTTCAATTCTATAATTTCCGGTCACATATGGGAAATTATTCTGTTAAAAAAAAAAACCCAAAAACGATAGTATGCAATCTTTTATTTTGATTCTGCTCTTCAGTGCTTCCATCATTAATGTTCTTTTTAAAAACGTCTATTGAGAGTTCTTGCTCAGAAAGAATTTTCATGCGTTACTTTCCTTTTGATTTTGCACTTTTCCACTGCAGTTGCGTTGCCGAATATAAGACGATTAGTGAGTGGAATGAACGAATGTAATGAAATTTGAGTGAAATGGAATGGGATGGAATGGAATGAAAATAGAACGGGGTGGAAAATTGAAGTGCGAGGGAATGAGATGAGAGTAGAAATGGAGTGGAGACGGGGATGGAATGAAGAGTGGAGTAAGAAAATGAATAATACCTTTATTAGCATAAACACATACTATATATACAAAAATTCGCATAGAAACACTGGTATATATACAGAAGTAAAAAGTATAATCAGGTTTGTGCAAACGAGGTAGTTTGTGAAGCACCAGCTTACCGCACGGTTCAGTGGAAAGTGTTATTTTCTCGTTATTTTCTCTACTTAGACACGTGTTGCAACAAGAATATACCGATGTCCTACGCGTCGTTGATATCTTTAAGATATTCGCTCATGAAAAAACCCGGTACTTCTATTTCAGCCAAGTATATTCCTAGTGTACCCCACCTTTTCATTTACTTTTTGCATAGTTGTTCTTTAGCTAACTTCCGGTAAGCGTCACCCACTATTTAATTCCCTTCGTCGACGGATTTCTATCCTAGACGTTCTTCTCCGTCTAAAGCGGACAGCAGTAGTTACCGACCGCATTTGGTTGCAGCATGAGGTGCTACTTCCTGGCATCACTTGATAAACCACGCAACCGTGTTTTTTTTGTTGAAGTTGAGATCTAGACATACATATGCTAGCATTATGGGCTCAGCAGAAAATAGGAGGGAGGTTTTCTTGGACGAAGGGGGAAGCAACCTTAAGAAAGCATCCAGCGTTTCAAGCATGAATGAGGGAAGTGAAGCTAGAAGGAAGTGTACGGGAAATTTTGTCACTTATGCGCACTGCAAAACTGGCCACTCGTTTCACCGATACGAAAGCTGGCCTCTTCGCCTCACGCAAGTGAAATCAAGAGAATTATAAAGCTTCAATTCACACAAGCGAAACGACGACAATAGTGAACATAAACGTCACGAAAACTATGTATATCGACCAGAAACTCCACACATTCCACGTTGCCAAGCAGAACCTAAAATAAGATTGACTTCTCATATAGCCAATGTGGAAATACTTCTACAGCACAACTACTTTTATATGATCGGACGAAAGGAAAGAACTTAATGGCTTTATTCTAAAAAACTTGCTTACTAACTGGTGGCGCGAGCCGAGAGATAAAATCGATCGTATAGCAGCGAGAGAAGTTCCAACCGCCTTGAGGTTGGAAAACGTCCTCTTGAAGGAGTAAATGAACATCATTTCTAATTGAACAATCTCATATGCTTAAGAGGGAAGAAAACTTCGTTTTCGCGTAATTTTCTGGCAGATTTCCTAACTCACTTGCCAGTTAAAGCTCACACTTCTTTGTTTGTTGATGAGATATCTTTAGACCACGAACTATTCCTCTGCAACCTCTAAACTTATGGCCACTTTCCTCTCTCTGAAGATGGAGAAGAGTGGAACACGAATGTGCATAGAACACTTTAAAATTAATTTTATAACAAAAACATTTGAATTCTCTCAACTTACATAACGCATGCAGCCAGAAAAGTAGAAATAGCCACTGGGAACACTTTGGGATAAACTTCTGGCCACATTTCCATTGGTTGTTTGCGTCCCATAATGAAAAGTAGGAGGCCAATGGAGAGGAAAACGATTTGTAGACAGACGGCTACCATTAGGTAAAATCTATAAAATATCCATTACGTGAATCTACAAAATGTCAGTAAAAAAGTAGAAAACAGAAAGAATCACAACAGTTGTCGGTTATTGAACACGTTTATCACGATGATTTCCTTGATCATAAAACACCAACAGCACAATACCGCCAAATGGAAGCATGCACGAACAAGTGTTTCGATAGTGTACGTGTGCACCAAAATTGACATCTGCACAAATTTCCGCACTTCAATCACAGGTAAGTAAAATGTCAAACTGCTTCAGAAATTCATAAAGGGACGTGTGGGTTCTGAAATTTTCTGGACGCGAACAACACTTCTGAAAAAAATGATGATTCTGAGAGCGTCTCTTTTGGTGTTACTGGTAAGAATTCTGAGAGCGTCTGTTTTGGTGTCTCTGATGAGAATTCTGACAGCGTCTCTTTTGATGTCTCTGGTTCATAATGAACACTCCTCAAGTTCGTTAGAAAGTGACGAACCACCGAGCAATTCGAACTCGGGATAATGCCTAATGGACACTGCGCAGCGGTATTGCAATCAATTACAAAAACAGGGACTGTATGAAGAACTCTTCCTCACTATGCTACAGCAAATTCACTCCTATATTATGCCACATACTGAAGCGAAAAAGTTTCATTTTCCAAAATTTCCTTGTGGAAGTTTCTAGACGAAGATATAAATCACTGTGGTAGGCTTTCAAAAGAAAAGCTTCTTTTAAAAAGATTCTGCTGTTAATTTTCAACACAATTTTCGCTGACTGATCAAGGTGTGTTGCTTTTTGTTATCGAATACCAAGCAAGCTGCTTCTGTATTAGCAGTTCTGATGATGGCCGGAAGGCAGAAATATCGGCGAGGAAAGAGGGACTACGAAAAGCAGTCAAACTCATTTGAAAAAAAAAAAAATTGAATGCAACAGTATTGCGGTGAACGTGCATCATCTCTGTCAGTTGAGGATATCGTTAAGTGATTAGTTCCATTTAAAATCCTAAGAAGATAGGGAGTAAAGGTGCGAAGAATGTCAAACATAAAGTTAGGAAAGAAAGGTATTGACTAAACAAACCGGTTAATGCGTGGATCAATCAACAGTTTCATCGGCAAATCGAAATACCAAACAGTGAGCGCAAAAGCAAAACACCACAGGACATCGTCCAGCTAAAAGTAGAACAATAAATGAGCAATAAGTAGCAATTGAGTAAGAAAAAAAGCAATTCAACTGAGCTATCATTAGAAGATGTCAGATACGATTGCCTCCATGTTGTCGTCAGAAAGGTTGGTATACAGATTGGTATACATATATAAAGGTTGGTATACAGATAGAGGCTCTTGGAGAATATGGCAGTAAAATTAAAGGCGATGAAAGCGTGGTGAGATCGCAAAAACAAACATGAGCCATCATAGTCTAGGCTAAATATATATAAACTAAAGGCACCGGTCAGGTAAGAAAGATGAGGGGATCTAGGAGCGGAAGCGATTTCCTAATTTCAGAACAATGGAAGAACAACGGCACCTTTCCCCTCAGGTTTCTGCTCGTCAGTTCTGATGCTAACATTTGTATATAATAGCAAGATGACTGACGAATGCTCATCAAAGTAAAAAACACTTTTTGATTCTTATATTGTGAATGAGTGCCGGATAAATTGAAGCGAATACAAGCAACTGTCGACGCATACCACATCTTCGACAAACAATATTCAAAATACGACATCACAATTCGTGTTGCTGCAAAGTGAGACAAAGATCCTTTTGATGTGTATTCTAGTTTCCATTACTTCGCTAACCAATGACTGTAGTTACAGAGCAGAATGCTGAAACCCAGAGAAACACCGATGCCAAACAGCACAAATAAATATTATTTGAAGTCACATATGTAGTTTCGACAATGATAAAAAATACTGTAAGAGTATGTCTGTGGTTGGGAAGGAAATGGTCTACGAGTACCTTTTGTCTTGAAGCAAAAAAGAATGCTACGGTCTAATCGGATCTCGAAAAACGCATCTAAGCTAAAAACTGTTATGAGATTGCTTTTACTTTTTAGATCGCTTCCTCTTTCTCATTCAGATGAAATGAAGAAGAGTGCAGGTGAATGAAGACAAAAGTTTAATGAAAAGCATGGCATAAGAAAGATGAGCTACGGAAACCTGAATTGAACGTCGACGTCTCGCAGGACTGCCCGATGAACGAGCGTCCAAAGAGTAGACACCAGAATCTAACGATTCGGCTGTTCGATTCGTGTCTAGACGACGCCGTGCCCGCAAATCATCAGAGCGCATCGCCGGGATACACCGCTTACCGGTCCCCGACCTGTCCTTCTGGTAGTGACGCGAAACGACAGTCGAATGAAAAATCTTCAGGCCGTTTTCCCTCCTTTAAATCAAAACAAAAATTTCACTGCGAGCATCAGTTGCTCAACATACTCTAGTGCACACGATCGCATAATTCGATAGTTAGACGAATATCTTTCATACTCCCCATACAGGGAAATTATATATATATAATATATATATATATATATATATATATATATATCACAAGAAGTAATAGATGAAATGGAAAAGAAAAAGCATCGACTTACGCCCGATGGCCAATGCACAAAATGCACAAATGCATTTAAGACGCAAAAAACAGCACTAGGTAACTATACGAAGAAAACGAGTAATGAGGACTTTTAAATGAGATATGCAATAAAGCGGAGGTCACAAACGCATCTCGCGAAATCTTCAGCACTACCTCTTTTTGCGATGCTTTCATGGGCAATGTTTCGGATGCACGTACGAAACATTGTTTGGAGTTGGTACAATATTATGCAAGAGTGCAGTTACAGCTATTCAAAACACTGTTTGAGGTATTTGAGGTATTTGAGGTATATGACTTCCTGATCAGCTGAAATTTAATCCCACGCCCCCCCCCTCCCCTCCTCTATATCCAGGAACTGTTTCAAAGAAATACGCAGAGCGGAATATCAGAAAATGCGTGCACCACCTTGAAACAGAGAATCAAGTCAAATTTGCACTCGCGACATTCCACAAGTTCCAACTTGAAGATATTTCAGCCCAGCAGCATAAACGGGTTGGTAGCAGCCAAGAGAGGATTTAACAAACACTTAAGCCAATTCGAATCACCTGTGTTGCAAGGCACACAGCATGTAATTTGTGACTTCGGATGATATTTTGGCAAGAGAGTGACATCTCAGTAACTAGTGAAAATCAGAATCACTTAGAAAATTGTTAGGTATGGCATCGAATAGTACTTGTAATCTAGCACTGTAGTGATCACATTTACTCCTATAGTCGATTCTCGTTTACTGTTCTTCACATAATGTCACTGTGGGCTGTTGTGCCACCCCAGGCGATATCTGCGGCCTATAAAATCGGGCTTTGGCTCGTTTGGACGTCTTTGATTCTATTGGTGTTTGGAGGTCGTGGTGCTACCCATAAACTACTTCTAACTCGCTTGTGCTCTTGCATATTGGCATCGACAGATGCTGTCGGCTCTTCCCCTCTGCCTACACTCGGTCCCCTGATGCCGTCGCCGCTAGTCACAACAACAGTCAAGATCATGCACACCCTCAAAAGCAGCAGTCACGCCTCCTACTTTAGGGAAACACCGTCGGTGGTTAGTGTGCATAACACGGTACTTACCATAAGAAATTTTGAGCTGCAAAAAATTTGACCAGTTCCCGATATTCTCGCTAAAACTCTTTGAGGTCTACAAGCATACCGCATTTTTACCCTGCCTGGTCACTTCGCTTACCACCTTTAGGATATGCGCTCCATAATGACCTCTCTGTTTACAGCGAATTACCTACATTATGCGCGCAATCCTCAGAACATCACATGAAGTCCTCCCAATCTGAAGGCTCATGTCGCTCGAGCTAAGGAAGCGTTTCTGTACTAACAGCTGCTACTGACACTGTGGCAATCGCTTACTTCTTAACACGTGCATCGCCATTACTGCACTAGTTCGTTACCAAGGCAGAGAAACAAAGCAGCTTGCAAAGCGTGTGTGCACCACATTGCCTCATCTTAAAAATCACAGAAAGATTCCGAAAAAAACGTAGGTGACTTTTTGAAAGTTCTCGCTTTGGTTCCGTCACTGCTTATACTATAAGACTGTAGCAGTATGCATTTACGGTATTATTTCAATGCAAGAATCCGTTGACACACAAGAATTACTACATCACTACCGCGACCCTCTCGCTCTGCTTTTTTGGGATCCGCATAGGAAGTGTATGGATGGGAAGCATGGTTAAGGCCCTCCTCCAACTGGGCAACGCATAGATAAACCGCCATGTAAAGTCTGAACGAAGGACCCTCACGACTTGGATATAGCGATACACGCAACTACAGGCACATCCAGTGTCACGTCACTTCTTCCTTCAAGCAAACCACACCTTCCCCCAGCAGTGCTTATCACAAACACGACCCAGGTGCGATTCAGGCCATGCACGCAGCCTCAGATGTGTTCCCCCTTCTCCCCCCCCCCCCCCCCCCCCCCCCCACCCCCCCCCCCCCCCCCCCCCCCCCCCCCCCTTCACCAAGTGAAAATAATGAAAGAGAAATTGCTTCTTTTTTTTTAAAATAACACCTTGGTCAACCAGCTGAAAAGCCCTTTACATACCGAGTGGTACTTCACTTCAAAAGATGATGCAGTTAAATCATAAGAAGGCGAATGGAGACACATCTGAGCACTCCATTTCATCTCGCCTTTCAATGCCACATCATATTCACGGCGCCGTCCTCTCTTCATTTATTTGTTCTCGCCTCCAACTCCTCTTAAAAAATGCTTAGTGTTTGTTTATGTTATACACATCGCCTGCTGATGCGACACACTCACCTTCAAACTGCAATTTGGTTAATTCCACAGAATAAGCGCAACTCAAACTGCAATCTTATATGCAAGAAAGCCTTATTTGTGTCCAAAAGAAATAGTTGCCTACTTCACTTTAGATGCCTAGTAAAACCGTTTCAATTGGTTTAAAATTATCTTGGCGGATCGCCAATTTCATTACCTAGGCAACTCATCGTCATATTCGATCGATCAACCATCTAATGTGAGTAGCAACTCTTTCAGCAAAACGCATGACATAACAGTGATCGGTCATTGCAAGAAATACTGACGAGGAAGATGCCTGATGTGAGATGCACATCAATAAGCAATACTGGGAGAGGTAGCCCATTCGAATGAGCACTAAGCTGCGATCGATGCAATCATACTGGTTTGTGACAATTTATTGTCAAATAATCCCATCTAAAACAACAAAAGAGAACATTCCGCGATAGAGCAGATCAAAATCGAAGATTACAGCAGAAGTGAGCACGTTGGTGCATTTCCGTGGCAGTACACGCGGCACAACGTCAAAGTGAACAAACAGTATTAAAGCGTCTAAAGCTCGCTATTAACTTTCACATTTCCTCAACACTACAATAAGACAACGATTGCATTCTTGATGGATAAAAAAACGATGAAATTTCCTGTCTCCTATGGTCACAAATCAATGCAGTAAAAGAATGGAATGCAAGCAGCTTAAATCCCTTCCCTCCCACCTAATGAGTTCTTCCCTTCAAATATCCCTCAATGTTAAGCCACCTACCGCACACTGTACAATAAACTCGAGCGAAATGTGCAATTTATGCACAAAACATTGTGAAAAAAATATCGTAGAAGAAGAGCAGAAAGAAAACAACTGTAGAGATATACCTGCGGAGATGACAAAGCGCGTTTCACAGACACGCCAATATGAGACGAAAACAAACATCAAGAGGCGCAACCGTACGGCAAGAAAAAAAGCAATTCTGTAGCTGCATCGCTAATGTTGAAGAAAAAATACATCACATCATCCGATGCAGCACAGTAACAAGCGCCACGACTCGGCGCGCTGAGATCCTCATAAAACACAGCATAACCCTTCCGTGCAAACCAAACGACTTAATCGCTGAGCTCGAGTTCAACATTCCACAAACAATGCACTCCTTAAAGCTGAAACTTTGAGCTGGTTCCCGCATCAGTGGCCAAGTGTACGATCTACGACGAGTCCCTAAGTTAATGCCCTCCCTCCATCTTATTCAGTAACTAAAGTCTCACTCGAAAATACGGAACATGCGAAAGCGCTCAGAGATGCAACTTTTTATGCAAAAGAAAAACAAAAAAAAACACCTGACTCGAAAATATGACAACAAAACTGTCCCACAAAATCTCCTGAGAAATATCACTGCTCGAAGGTCAAGAACGAATTCAAATAAACGCTTTCGCCTATTCAAAAAATAAAATAGATCCACTCACTATGCTGCCTGTAAAGCGTAGAAAAAGGAAGGTGAAGTACACATGCAACCATTACTTTTTACGACTTCTGCCATTTCACCTTACACGTACAGCGGGGGTCTCAAATATAAAAACGCGCAATAAACAAAACGCATGCATAACACCCCAATAAACGACCACCAACGATACAATATTACGTATTGTAACGAAAGTGGAAGAAAGAAAGAATTGTTATTATAAACCTAAACGAGATTCTTAGCGCGAACTCAGCACACTGAGTACGAAGCGCACTTGAATCACAATCTTCAAAATGACTAATACGAGGGAATATACAGTTTAGAGCAGAATGATGTGCACAACGGAGGCAAGATGAGCATTAAATGAGAGAAACCCGCACAGCCTCAGACAAGATCCTTCTTGCTTCCACGTGGAATTGTCTTTAGTCTCGCCGCGGACCGCTTCGATGAGTTTGCATCATCTGAAAGTAACATAATGAAAAGGGAAACTTACTATCTATAACTTGTTGGCCAAGTTTCTATTAAAAAACCAAAATACAGGTTAATCAGACGTCTCCGATTTTACAGGAACTACGCACGAATAACCTTTGTTGATCGTACTTCTTCGGGACTCATCATAATGAAAGGCCGCAATTCTTGCCATGATATGGCAAGACGAACTAAACAATACCGTTGGCAAATGGTTCTTAGGTTACGTTGCATGTTTTAAAATAAATTGATGATATCAACGTATGTAATTGCAAGGCTGGCCCTTAAGGACATTGGGCAGCAATTTAATAAGAATAACTCACGCGACAATGTGCATCTGCACCATGTATGAGCAAAGAGAGACCAAGGGGCACTCTCTAGCGATCGAGCATTCGGATACACCCAACTCCCTCCTATAAGTTATAAAAACAACACCCCATCCGAAACTAGAGCCAGCGAGTCTGAATTCTTACTCAGAGCCAAGTTACGAAACTACCATACATCGAGTATGGTAAACACAACTTCATCATTAGGCGAACAAGAACGCGAAAAAAGCAACAAAGCTTACACGAACTCTGCGAAAGGGTGGACGCGCTCACACCCATACATGGTTGCGAGGGTCTCTGCGACGCGTATTCGGGTGTATGGGTCGCGTCTCGCTCGCATGGCGCACTTCTCTCATCGTCATCCGAATTCTCTTCATCAGCTTCTGAAGACGAACAGAATGCCGAACGCGCCTTATCGTCCAACATTAATGACGAGCGCTGACTATCCTCGTCGTCCTGCGCCCCCACACCATTGCTCCCTCCTCGTCGATAACCTAAATTAGAAACTAAACTCGCCTTAAAATACCGCACCATCATTTCCCTCCCTCCACTCTTTCAGCTGAACAACGACTACATCTTAATACACGCCAAAGTTTAACTTGGAGCTAACTACACCGCAAAGACAGCAATCAATCGAAAAGTAACACACCACATGCCATTCAACAGCTGATTCGGCTCGATGCTTCTTCTAATGTATGAAATGTGCCAGAAAACACAGTATAAGTAAGACACACGATTACCTACCATTCCTTGAGCGACTATCCGGCCTGTTCGTATCCGTGGGCTGAGTTCGTGGCGAGTATCGCGAATCGCGGCGTAAAAGCGAATCGGAAACTGCATCATAATGATCGCTCGCATCCATCATCCTATTCGAAATCGGTTCAACGCTCCCGTTAAAATACTGAAAACAACACCACATTATCCACCACGCTCAAACCTGGTACACCCGAGCAGATAACACTTTATGCAGTATTCAGGAACAGGTCGGTGAACTACAAAGAACAAAACACTCAGAAAATCTACCCGCTTGTTATGTATTCGTGGATAAGCCTGTCTAACCACTGAGGAGCTATAAATCACAACCCGACTCTGGGCTGCAGTCGCAACTGTCTTGCCGGAAAATAACGCGTTAAAAAACTGAGGAAGCGGGAAGAAAAACTGGTGAGAAATGGGATCAAAAGTCGCGAATGAGAAGTTGGAAGTTTTTTGTCCGACTACTTTCACCTCCTGTTCACAATCACGGTCGTCATCTTAGGCCGTAAATAAGTCCAAGCATCGAAAGGACGAGAGGAGGAGATAGTTTATCTATAGAGACATATTATCCGTACACAATCTCTAGCTATTAGGAACACGGAGTGGAATACTTCACATCCTATATGAATTGCTTCACACGGCTCGTAGATAATTTCCTACAATGTCGTATGTCATTTCTCCCCCAATTAAAAAAAAAAAAAACCCCGAATTAATAGAAACAGACGTGCACCCCCCCCTCCCCAAAAAAAAAACCCGAAAATAGAAACAGATAAAACAAAAAAAAAAGAACTCGACATACAGCATCTGGAACATCTTCTGGAGGCGGTGCACCTGGCGGAGGTGGAGGCATAAAATCCAAGAGAGTCTGCTTCGGAGGACTCCTTCGTCCGCCACTTAAAGTGCCCGCCTTACTACGCCCGTTCGAACTGCCTGAATGAGAAAATGCCGATAAATTTTTTAGACATTAGTCAACAGTTATCAACTGCCCCTCATTGTTAAGTCATTATAATACGGTGGGACTGTTAGCATGTAACTGTTTTTCGCAAAGTAAAACGACTTAAACGAACCCAAATTCTATACGGGTAAATAAATTTAGATAATAAAGCACAAAAATCAAATGCGTTCATTACAGCTTCTACACTATGGCGTTTCCATGTAGCAAGTACTCAAAAATGCTAGGCACCGGCGGTAACATTTCCAGCGTACTGCTTAATAATTTACCGGGACTCCCTCAAGAGACATTACACCAACACCTATAGTCTTCGATAAGCATGTTCCTCTCAAAAATTATTGCACCTTAATCAGATACAGTCACACACTTCGGATACCAGTCGCAGACTCCAGTTGACTTTAGGTATTCCAGCGATCAATCCCAGTCCATCGCGGAGCAGCTGTTTTAACGATAAAGAAGTGCACCAATTTTCCATTTGTCAAATACCTTTCAGACGTACGCACTGAACTAACCAATGTACAACGAGAATGACTAAACAGCCCATACCCGCATCAAAGACCCATTTTCAGCACACGAAGCTAATCGGTGAGACCGGTACTGGCAATTTTGAAAATTAAGACCTCAATAGTACGCCCCGCAAGAAAAAGGCAGAACATATGAGACTTTCCAATTAGTCCACTGGTAAGCAATCAAATGACAGTAAACGTTCGAACTAAAAACATCGGAATAATTCCAGTCATGTAGATCGACGGAATAAACCCTTTATTGGGTAAGAACAATCTTTTCCTTCATTGTCTCCGCAGCTGTTTGCATAGTGTTTAAAATAGTATACAATGACTTCCACCGTACTTATGCTGTAAAAAGCCGCCTTTCCTGTTCTCTACCTCCCCTTCCTCCCTGGACGCCGAAAGAGGATTCTGTGGACCAAATGCTGAAATGGAGAGAACTGAGGGCGCTCGTGATAGAATATATACCAAAACACCAACTGCTGACAACTGGTGGGGATTTTTGAACTCAACGTGCGGTATTGGGGACTTGATAAGGTGAGAGCCGTTAGTAATTACCACCGGTGCCATCAGAGGATTGCACGTAGGAAACGTCAGTGTGAGGGGGGCTTTCCGAGTGATGAGACCCGTGAATTTTCGTTTCTGCAAATGGCGCACATCGAGCAGAGGCCGAACGACGACCGTTAACTGTCTGTGAGCTTGCGATGTCCTGGAAACGAGGTGGAGGTCCAGAAGGAACAGGATTCGACGGTAACACTGGCCCCCGCAACATATGTTCCTTCAGCCACTTCTGTCTGTTGTTCATTACCAAAGTTGTCGTTGCATACGGCGAAGGATCATCCTGCAACATCAAACGATCATCGTAAATTTTATATGCACCACAGAGGTAAGACCTACTGCAGAAATTCACCTCTACGTAAACCACGGCTGGGAAGCAAGTCGGGATGTGACTTGGTGGACAACATATGAGTATCTCTGAGAACCTCCGAAACCTATAATCAGCAAACAACAAAAGATAAAAGTTGCAAAATTGCAAGACAAATAACTCCGACGAGCATCTCATACTTCAGTACTGCATATACTGATGCCACAAAAATCGAAACTTTGAGACGTCACTAGGAAAAGACAGCATATAAGATAGGCACATATAAGCCAACCATGGGATGAAAATAGTATAACCTGTTGTCCGGCATAGAAGGTCGACATTGCAGAGGCAGGCGCTGATGCGAGTGCCGCATATTGATAGTGATGTGGCGACTGAGAGCGATCCATAGTGCTCATGAGGTTGCTAGCGTACTCATTATGGGGATGCGCATCTATATAAAAGTCGGTCTGGTGCGGGGTTTGTGTGTAGAGAGGCGGTCCGTTGCATGCTGCCGCGTTGAGCGAATTGTTGAGCAGCAGAGTGCGCTGTGCCGAGTTAAAGTTTGTATGATCCATCCAGAGCGCATCGCGAGCCGTTAGATGCACACTGCCATCGTTGATCTTTATGAATGGCATTCCCAAACGTGCTGCAAACACATCACGCTTCATATTAACCGCATTCGACGGCAACAATCATCATTGTTCTTTTATGCGTAAGTATCTGCATTCTACATCATTTATAAGCCAACACTATGTTTGGGAGTAATCCAGACAATGATGACTCGAGAAAGTAGCTTCATTTGACCATTTCACGTGTGTAGGAAATGGCTAAACTTCCGATATCTTGAACGAAAACCCAATCGGGTAAACCAATGAACGAATAAAAATTTGGGGGAAAACCTCCTCACAAGCAACGGCCAAACAAAGTTTCATAGTCAACTCGTTCCGTTGGAGAAGGGACTTCGCAGTCCCCCCTCCCCCTCTTACCAGTGGGCTGATACCAGTTTTCACACAGCTTTATATAGGACAGCAACCATCACTACACAACAGCAATACAAACTTCAGTTAGTACATGAACACTGTAAATAAGAGAAAAAGCTCGACAAAATCAAAACGTATCAAAAAAAGCAGTTATATATGCACGCAGTACTCCTTAGTATCCACCATTAAACGAAGCACAGTTTGAGTTCATTCCGATGCAGCAAAAACATAATTGTTTTCATCAATATGCACTTAGTACTTTTCTGTTCCCCGTTTATGCTTAGCTTAAATACTCGTGGATGGATAATCTAACGTACTTCCCAAGTTACCTTCAAACAAAACTCCATGAACTTCCTCTCTACTGGTATCATTTTCAAAGCCATTCATTTCGTATCACCTGACCACCTTGTATGTGTCCTTTAAAACTCTCCTATAGTAGTCGACTTACGGTAAATGCTATATAACTAGACATACCTGCCGCTTTGCCTTTGGATCTCTTCCACCGCCACCAAATGAGCGCAATTAACGCCACGAATACCATCCACATGAGCACGCCAGCCACCGCGATGAACCATGGCCTCTTGATAACATAAAGGATGCGCTCACTGCCCGATCCCATTCCACTCATTATTCTGTTGTGCTCCTCCAGTGTTTCCTCATCTGTAAAAATTACATCAATACCTCTCAACATTTATCATTTCGTAGCAGCTCAGTTACTCCAAACAAGATGTTTAACACTTCAGGAAACGTACTTTCTTTTAGCCAACTTCCCCTTGGACGTCTCAAAGAAATTACAACACCAAAATAGAAGTCAGAGTAAAGAAATCTTAAAGATGTATAAAAACTACAGTAAATTTCCTGACTTGCGAAAATTGGCGCGAGATGAGGAAAATCACTGGTTTTTTGATTCCGGGAGATCACCATTCGAGATTTAGTTTCGATGAAAGAAAAAATTCTGAGGGAAAAACAACTGGAAAAGATAGCAAGAAAGTCGATTAATCGCCGCATTCTCACATCACTTTTAGAACATTTAAGAATAGAAGAACGAATCACAACCTATGACAACCACTACAGTGGACTTTTACTTTTGCCACCTGCCTAATGCAAAATCACCATAAGAAAGAGCCGAGGCAAGAGATGAGGAGCATGTTTTCCCCTCTCCTGACTTTCCCCCATTTTTTGTCAACAATGCTGAAGTTCGCGACCTCCTCCGAGTGAAGACGCAAAGAAGAAGCAGCGAGACAGAAAAAAAAAGCAAAAACAAACGAACCCATTGTGACGCGTTGAACTTCGGTGAATACACCAACACCAGCATTACTTTTGGCAGCTACTTTGATGCTATAGGTCATACCCGGCACCAAGTGGAATAGCGTGACACTAGCCGCACGCTCATTCGTTGTTATGTTACGGTTGTATTTCGCTCCACTGCCAAGAATTACGATCTGAAGAAACAGATGCACTAAACATTACATCTGGAACATCTTACGAGATCGGTGGAAGCACTGATGTTTCGGACATGACCAGATTCATGGCATCGAAACAACTGCATCTCACAAAGATTTTCACGCACCAGCACATTTTGTCAGTAATTTCGTTTTTTCGCTTTCCATTTTGCAGGAAAGTGGGGAAAATTCACCTCATTCAACATTTGACAACAAATTGTCAACTTCATTACGGGCAGCATTTTCCATTTCACATCAATGCCGTATACTCGCTGTCTGGATATCAAGATCAACAGCTTCGCACCTTTGGATAGGGAAATCTAAACAAAATGTGGTACAAAACTGGGCATGCCAAAACGCAATTCTCTTGATGCTGAACTCGATGTAATGATTTTTTCTCAGAAAAAAATAAAAAATAAAAACTAAAAAATAAAAAAAAAAGAATAAAAATGTCAAGAAGTTGCGCATGAAACGGATTTTGTTATGAAATTCTCAAAGAAATAAGCTGATAAAGGGTAACGGGTCTAACACTTACAGAATAACAGGGATTCGAACGATGGATTTATTACTTCGTGGTTAAAACAAATAAACAGTGAACGATTTCTTTACATAACCCTTCCATGTACAAGCCATAGTATACAACTACGCCATGTTTCGGTCACCACCTGACTATCGCCCACTCGAGTTTTGTGTCAAATGACCCGTTACCGTTAAACAGGTTATTCTTATCACCAGCATTAACAATGCCAAACTCGCCCAGTTATCACGTTTTCCACAACATATCAACACTACAGTAATATAAAGACGCCAAAGACCACCTAATTACAAAACTGCAGCGAACGCGAAAACAGATGGATTTGATTTATTTGCAAAGGAATGTTGCAAAAACATTCTAGACGATGCTTAACACTGTGTAATTCTTGCTGGAAAAAGTCACATCTTCGCGTTTTGGTTCGAGCAATTAACAGAGTCGTGAGCAACGTTAAGCCAACGATGAAAACTACTTGCCGTAATCTGCGACTACTGAACACACCTGAAATCCTTTGAGAACGCCGTTGATACCATCAGCAGGTGGTGGCCTCCATGAGATGCGAAGCGTCGTCAAGTTCATCATTCGTACACGTACATCGTTTGGTGCTGATGTTGGCGCTTCAAATTCACATACTATCAAACCAATTAATGAACTTCACACTAAAACGGATAACAAGAAGATAAACAAATATCGACGCATATTACTTCTAACGGATCAGCGATCAAAACTCCTGAAGAAGGCAAATGAACGTAGCAAACCCAACACTACTTGCCGTCTGTTATCACAGTATTTGCCCACATGAAAAGTCGAATCTTCGTGTGTAATTTTATTCCCGGTAAAGTTCCACAACGTTGCGGTAGACATCGACTATTCAGGTGCTTAGCTCATGAATACCTCCTGTCATAAAAGTGAGTGTGACCTATTCGTTAATAACTTAATTTGGGTGTACTTTAAACGCTAACATCACTGTTCAGAGGCTGCGCTTTTCACATGCAAGCAAATGGTTATTCCACTCATAATTTACGAAACGCTCCTTAAGAACTTTTATGAAGGAGACGATTAGATAAGTGCTTGAGATTTTGCAACTTGTCACTGAATAGAATTGAATTAAATTAAATTAAATCAAGAATTCGCAACTTATAAACGTTTCAAATTCAAAAACGACATGAGCAAAACAGTTAATGCGAGAATCTCAGTTTGAGGAGAGCGGATAGGTGAAGGCCGCTCACATGCAACGAGTCTGGTTAATCTTATAGGTCAACAATACGTCTCACGATGCGCAACACGTAACTACTGTGAGGCGAATGGGATCAGCAAATAAAAGGTAATCGGCAACAGCGGCGGATGAACAAGTATGCATTAAATGCTATATGCAGATGAAATTGAACTTTCTATCAAGTGATAAAAAACTAAAGCGAAGGAAGAATTTCAACTTCTAAGTAGACAGATGGGAGATGCGCTGCCGTGCTCTGTTTGCCTATTCCCTACAATTATGCAGCTTTCATTTAAAAACCTGTTGGTAGGATTTTTTACTTGATAACACCTGCAAAGGTGAAAATCCTCTCTGTGCTTAGTTTCAGCAGCGCGTATTACCTATAAGAACGCTCATCTGAAAGGTATAAACTGACCAGATTCATCAGTGGTGCCGTCGAGCGAATTGCTGGGCATGCCTTGCACACTCTTGTGATATGGAATAACGAAAAATTCGTAGTTGGTAAATGGTCTTAGTCCACCGATTACATAGGAATCGATGTTTGCTTTAGATACGTTCACCCAACTACTATCCGAGCCGCTTGTCACCGCCGCAGGCACTGCTCGCCATTTGATGTAGTAGCCTTGTACGAGGGGTTCGATGCGCCTTCTCTGAAATCACAACACCTGAATGAGGCACTCCACACTCTACCACCAATCTCGGTATAAGTTATAATATCTGTATTCTATATCACGGTTACCTGAAGTTTACTTGAAGCTTGCTATGTGCTCGAATTTTTCTTGTACATGTTTTATAACACGGTAATTATTTCGCATCTGCAATTAATTCCACCTAATACGCAACATCAACCACCCTTCAAAAAAAAAAAAAAAAAAAAAAAAAAATCGAGAATTAACGGCTAATTAAACTCAACCAGACCAGCACAAATCCTTTGAAGTCTGTGGTTGCAGAGCCGGCATTATGGACAAGAGGGAATGTAATTAAAGAAGAGCATCCTTGCCTTCTCCTCGCCTCATTACAGTCCTAACCAATAGATGAAATGGCAGCTTAACTTGTTCTCCTTTCCAATCCGCCTCCTACCTCCCCCCTCCTCTTTGGAGTAATCGAAGGGAGGAGGAATGATAAGACGATGATGAGGGACAGATGAAGAAATCGTTTTGGTAACGGAAGGAGACCAATTTGATAACAGAAGGGGAAGGAAGCAGTGCCCTTGACGGGAAAAGGGTTAACGAGCTCCAAATAGTCGCAGTTATGCATGATCCACTCGCAATGTAGCATTATTTCTTGGTTTGCTTGGACTATCACATCAAGAACTCGTTGTTTCAGCCGTTCTTCGAGCAACAACGTTCAATAAGCAACCCTCAAACGAACCTTCCATGTGAGTTGCACCGCCGTTGCGTTGATCGTTTTCACTTCATCCAGTTTCAGCAGTTGTTCGGAAGCAATTCGTTGCCTCGCCAAATCAAGATCCAGATTCGCACTTGCTGCATCCTGCCCAACTAAAAACACCTTTAATATGCATATGTTTATTCCATCCAGCACTGTACATTAAGTTTACCACCACCGCAGTTACTAATACTCGCTACTATTAATAACTAACGCCTTCGAGATTCGTCTGTCATCGCATGCATTTATATGGATATACATAAGTATTAGCATAATCCAATTTCGATATAACAAGTACCTCCTGAAGCAAGTTCTCATATTGAGACATATAAACCCTATTAGATCCTCCTCGTCCTGCTAAGTTCGAAAATAAATTTGTTCAAACAATATCTACAATAAAGTTCAAAACTCATCAGACAGACGAACAAATGCTCGCTTTAAAACAAGATATAACCAGCTCAGTCAATTTGTCACTGCAAACCAAGCGAAGCACTATTTTCTATCAACTACGGCAAAGAACACGTCGTTCTCGCACAATCTCACCAAGCAATTGTTCAGCAACAATTGCGGCTGTGCTGAGATAATTTTGAAAGAAGATAACTGCTGACTGCTAAATTCATAAATAACTAATACCCGATCATATACCTGTCTCCTATTAAAATATCCTCTCTAGGCAGAATCTCGAAACTTCTATTTGCCCACGTCCATCTTCACCTCTCAAGCGTCTTATACAAATTCACCCAATTACTCCTTTTGCTTCGAATAACATCGACCTTTCCTCGTCAGTATGCAACGCTCAATTAGACTGCGGTTGAAAAGATCAGCAAAACGCTTACAAAATCAAATTTCACAAAAATAGGTGTTTAGATTTATCCGATGTTTGCGCGCACGATGATGAACCACAAACTCACATTCGTTTTTAGCTGCTTTCGTTCGAATCACCTCACTCATTCCTGAAGGAGGTCCAATACCATGCGAATTCTCTGCGCGTACGATGAAAACATACGAATGCGACGGTTTCAGATCACGAAGTCGAAATCGAGATTTCGGTATGTAATCGGCAACGTTGAACCATGTCTGCATATAGCACCGACATACGTTCAGGTTCACATCACATCATACCATTATAAGCACGTTCCAGACTTTAATAAAATAGGATCGGTGAATCTTTAGAATATGATACAGCTGGGACACAGGATGCTACATTGCTCACTTTCCACCAACCTGGATAACCAGACCCTACACAGCTTGATGAGCAAGGTGGTGAAACGCGAAATAAAACAGCACCGGTGTTGCCGCGCTTACATTTAATTTCTTCAAATTAAGCGACACAACAACCCTCACCAATTTATCGATGCGTAAAAATTTCCTAGAACAGCCGAAAAAGAAAACAAAACCGAGGAAAATAAAAAGAACCCCACCTCGCCTAGTTCTGGACTGAAGTATTGCAGGATATAACCGGTTACTAAAGTGGCTCCATGTTTTTCGGGCGGTGTCCATTCAAGATCAACTCCGTCCTCCGTAACGTTGAACACGATTGGCGTTCCGGGCGCCGTTGGGAACGTCGATATATCGGGCATTCGGCTGAACGTTACTAACGGATTCGTGTGCTCTGCAATTGTAAGGTTAGGGGGACCCATGTTAGCACAACCGCATTAAGGTAACATTGCAAGATTCACCTCGACGGCGGCGCCTGAACGGTACTGCACCATGCGGTGGTATATAAAATGCGCCGCATAGTAATTCCTCGGCTACGTCTGTATAGGGAGTCATCACTGAATGCTGTACAACCTTAGAAAATAACCGCTGAATGAAACGCTACACAGCTACACGTCAGAGATTCATTTGCCTGTCCAAATGAGGCACCCTTCATTTTAACAGATTTTACGAAGTGTCCAATCAGAATTTACGCCCGTCATGTTATAATAATTGCTTTTTTTTTTCTCCTGCGTGCAACGTGCTCACAGCTATTTGAGGCATTCATCCAATTTGCTGCAATTATGTTGTAAAAGTCTAATGGATAAACTTGGGTACTACGAGTCGAATCTACTCTCTACAGCAACGCTACCGTTTAATGGCATTCCATGATGTCTCTCTCTTCAGGATCCTTGACTCAACCCTACAAACAGTAAATAATCCGGAATACAACAAATAAACTCGTTTCGCCGATATAATTTTTTAAATAGTGATAACTTTTCACTTACAATGTATTTTTCTCGACTTCGTTTACTTGATGAGAACAGCGTAAAACTAAAATTTACACGAATACTCGAAATTTACGGCAGCCTACCAACAATTTCCAATTACTTAAATAAAAGGTATTCAAATGTACCGACATACAAATGGTATATGAATATACCGACTGAAGTGTTGCAAAAGGAAGTTGAAATGACCGAATTGAAGGAAGTGAACAGAACTTTCAAACGCACTCAACTGATATCTTTCGGCAACAAAATATGTAATACTGTTTAGTTGATGGATGTTT
The DNA here is from genome assembly GCA_006503575.1 of Baylisascaris schroederi. Classification (NCBI taxonomy): domain Eukaryota; kingdom Metazoa; phylum Nematoda; class Chromadorea; order Rhabditida; family Ascarididae; genus Baylisascaris; species Baylisascaris schroederi. The sequence continues at coordinate 666,274 of QEWY01000823.1, forward strand.
TCAGAAAAAAAATTTATTCCTTTCGAATTGTTATATGATATATTATTCATGCTTTCAATGAGCAATCATTTCAACTTCAATCTGCAGCAGCACCTCTATCTATGCAGTGCTTATATGACATCACTCAAACCATTTAATGTTATTCTAACTGTACTATATTCTATCGAAAATATAAAATACGAATCAGCATTCCCCTCCCCCCTCCAAATAAATATCATCAAACCCTCAAATAGAGATCTTAAACGCTGTCACCGAGGGTCCGCAAACCAATCAATGAACCGTTCGCATTCGATCTCATTCATAAGCGCAAACAACGCCACAGCAACAGTTTCAGGATTTATCTTAGGAAACAAATCCTCCCTCCGTTTCAGCGAATAAAAATAGTGAAAAGGAATGCGCCTTTGTATATTACAGACCAGAAAGTGCACTCGGTCTCAGGTGCCGCAAAAAACGAAACTGGCAGGTACGTGGTGAGATACTGTGCAGCTGATGACTTGAATGGCGATTTCGTCACGAACACGGACCCGCCAGCTGCAATCCGCTGATACCAGATCAAAAGACTTCATCGGCAAATTGTGAGCAAGTATAACTCCCACTCATATAAACGATTTACTATATGCGTACCTTCAACAATCAATGACGCCGTCCATGTTGATTCTCCATCTTCGTTGCGAGCACGACATGTGTATACGCCCGTATCGGATTTCCTTAAAAACAAAACTGCCGATTCATAATCGCATTTGAACACAACACTACTCATTCAATAAGACCAATATGACTACACAATAACCGGAAAATATACAATGGAAGCAAGAAGAAACAGAAACTAGGTGTAGAATTTTTGTTATTGTTTATCTCAAATATAAATGGTCCGTTCACATTCAGCTTGTAAGAGTTGGTCGTATAGCACATACAAAAATTCGTTATAAATCCAAAATCGCAGAAAAATAAGAAATTAAACGCCATTCATTTCAAAAAAATATCACAAACAAAACAATGAGTATTTTTCACTTTTCATTTGCACTGAACACGTTAACGAGGACAAGCTTATTTCAATTTCCTTAATTCGCAAACGTGTAAAAACTCTTTTAAGAACCTCCAACTAGAATTGCAGATGCAATATAAGAAAACTGCGACCACTGGTTACCTGAGGTCAGATATTCTCAGAGATCCAGTGGCTAGCTGGTTGAAGCGAGATTCGAGCGCCGGCTCATCCACATCGATCGGTTCTCCATTCTTGAGCCAACTGATTCGAGGGGATGTCCGACCGCTAGCCTGACATGGCAGAATGGCCGATGCAGACACCGTGAGTGTTTGATTTGAATGACCATGCTCGATTATAGGAGGCGGATTTGATGGCAGCGCTGAAATGAAAGCATCTAAAATTCTCTGAAAAGGCTGAAAAACGGAAGAACACCCCCATTTACATTTCGAGCAAGATGAAATTGCCAGTAAAACTGAATAGATTTGATTTTCTAAAATTTCAGACACCGTACTTTTTTTTAGCACTTATTTTGAATTTACAGTCGAACAGACGAGTAAGGGAAGTAAGTTCAGAAAACTGAAAGCCACCAAGTTCAGTGCTGAGACGAAGGCAGGATGGACAAGCAAAAGGACAAGGTCATGCATATGCCTCATTCTAAAGTACGTCCCACTAGCGCGTATATAACAGCAACTGAAATACTGTCTCGCTTAGCTTCTCAAACTTTCTTGAGAAATATTCACCGAGCACTGCAATGAGCGCACAGCTTCATGGAGCAAATCTTGCACCACTTAACAGTCAGCTAAATTCGCATGACGTCAATCCACAATGTGAAACGTTCATTGCCCTCATCAAAGAGTGAGTGATATACTACACATTCAGGCAGTTGATCTATTATCGGGGAATGACGGGAATTATGTGAATGGAGCTTTCTTATTTCCCAAGAGGAGTGGGCCGTCACTGTATAATAACGGAGTGAATAAATTAGGATGCGATGCGCTAAAGTAAGAAAAGGCGATAAAGAACGATTTATGTGCGAGGTCACATATAAAATCCTTTACCTATTCGCTATATCGATCAACAACCAACAACAGATCATTCACCTCCAAACCGATGCACTCATACCTTCTTAAATGTTGAATGCGAATATCATCCTTGATCTCTAGTTTATTCTACTTCTCTACTCATAAACAATATTGTGCAAAAAGTTTTCATAGATGATCATGCAAATTATACGAATTATCAACACATATTTACGTTTATTTATTGCTTTCAGGCAGAGCTGCAAATAATTTCTGGAATATGGAAGACTTGCACGGTTTTATCAAGGACTCAGAAGCGTTGAGATAGAAAAAATACATGCATATCGGGACAACTTACCAAGGACGACAAAGAAACATTGAATGAAGTGGTCACAAATGAAGAAAACAAAATGCTGAAAATAGATTACTTCCGTTGGAGCAATAAGGTGGCGCATAGATACACGAAAGTGATAATGTTGTTGTGAGGTTGAATACAGCACCGAACACCATTTGCGAGTGTACTCGGTTAGGAGACGAAGAGAGGTGAAACACCGTGAAGCATCATCCAGTGAGTACGTTACACCGTCGACGACGCAATTACATGGCCTACACCAAACAATAAAGCGACCTCAAACCGCCGACTCAAACACAACGCTCATTTATTGAAGAATTTGAAAGCATTCAACATCGATCAATGAGAAATTCGTATGCATTTTGATGAATAAAGTTCATGCAAATAAAGAAAGAATTGCTTACTATCTTTCCAGATTACTTAATGAAACATCTAAACTAATACGAATACAATACACCTCCTCAAGTAAATCAAAGTAGAAAGTAGATGGCGAATAATTAAACGAGCATGGATAAGTAGTAAGTGAAGGATAAAAACAAATAAAGGTGTTGAAACAGATGAAGCACACGATGAACAACTAAAGGTTTTAGCCATGAAGCTTCCTTATATATCGGCCTCAAAGAAAATAGCAATGCGAGCAATTCAGCATCAACCAAATACACCCCTACATTATCGATTATAACGTTGTAATTTGTACTCGTGACTATAACGAAAGTCGTTATATTAGCGAATACAAATTTCTGACAACTTTTCTGCTGTTACTTTTACACAGCGTATTACCCGCAACATCTCATTTCTCAAGATGGTAGACACAGACGGGGAAAGAGAGAAGCATTTTTATTTTAAATTATAGAAACCTATAAAACAAAAATATGCAAAGGTTTTGATTCGCGAAAAGAAACCATTTTCCAAATTCAGTGATGGAGGAGGACTTGAGGAGATATTTTTATCACCAATGTTCAAAAGATTTATTCAGGTGGATGAGGATGGAAGACGACATCCGAAGTTGCACGGCACATCTCAACTTTTTTCTGGCGCAGCATTTGATTCGTATGGAGGCTGAATTCTTTTTCAAGTGTAGTAGACACATCCGTAAGGCACTTAACTACATAGGCTAGATGCTTATTGAATACGTCTACAACATTCGACTGAAAATAATCTCAACAAACAAGATTTCCCTTCCGCCTCTTCGTCTTAAAAAATCAGCCAAAAAAGATGACTATGCATCCGCGATAACAATATCCCGAGAATAATTCTGTAAATAAAGAAACGAAATGGAAAATCGAATCTAAACGAAAATCACCAACACTCTCCTTCAACCAAAAATAGAGCAATGATACCGATGTAAATAGCAATACATTAATCTGTAGCTGGACGAAGATACAGTAGCTGTTGCGAGTATCGCGTAAGAATGCAATCAAAGGGCGAAAGGGATTTAAAGGAGATATAATCTTCGTGACAAAAATATTGCTTTTCTCTAGATAAGATGACGGCTAGTGAAACATTAACTGCCTCCTAGCATTACAGGTAAGGGAAATGCAACACATTTGGGGTATTCACTCTTTTAGAGGTTTTAGGAAAAATGCTCAACGAATACCAAAAAAACAATATAGCAACAACAGCCTCGCAATAATGGCACTAAAATATGCGTTAGCGGTTCGCTTAGATGGCGAAAAGAGAACGCCAGAAATACTGTGCGAAAGAGGGACGCCGCATGAATCACTGTGTAAAACGACGCTGCCAACGGCAAATCATGTTCCTTTATCCTTCCGCGTGATCACCTCTCTTTGACATTGAACAGCACAGCAATCGAATCGACTCACACCAATCGTATAGGAGAACGAATCATTTATTCCTTCCCTTTTCCTATTACCACCATTCACATTCTCACCAAACTATTGCGAAACTTTTCTTTAATTATTTGAAAACACTTTTTTTCAGGTAACGGAAATGCAGCACATATGAGGCAATCGTTCTTTTAGAGGTTCCATGAAATATGTTCAAGGAATACTAAGGAAGTAACTTCTTAAAAATCTCTGAATCGTTTAGAAACAAGAAAAACCATAACCTATGAGCGCTTTTTCGAAGTAAGTTTCAAGGAACTAAATTCTAAACGCCACCCTACCTGTTGAGCAACTAGAAAACTCCGTCATTTTTTATTGTAAGATCGGAGTCATTAACGATATAACGTTCAATTCGTTGAATACTAAAAATAAAAAAAAATAAAAAAACATTTCTTAAAAGCAATACTCCTGAAGGTATAGCATGGTTAATCGCCGTTTTCATAAAACTTTATTTTCAGACATCAAGTTTTATTAGAACACTTCTCACGAAGTGCAACGTCTGCTCAATATACCTTAATCAACACTCCTAATGGTGTTAGTTCTCTGGAAAATGTGAAGATCGCTCTTAACGGCAAACGATTGGCAGCTGAAATCCTCATTAGTTCTGTTTCTTTGCGACGTAGTGCGAAATTGAGACTTGGAAAAAGACATGAAGGCTGAAAGGAAAAAAGACATGAAGGCTGAAAGGAAAAAAGACATGAAGGCTAGAAGTGACAGAAGAAGCAACGAAAAGAAGAATGTGCAGTTTCACATTGAAAGGTATCCTCTTGAATAACACGGGAGAAAAGTGAAATACGGGAAAAAAGTGAAATTGGGTATGTCTATGACAAGCTGGTCACGTTCCCAGTATTTTCGACATAATCGATGGAGAAGGAGCATAGCGAAAAGACAACTACCGATATGCTAAATGTAGAAGCGGTAGGCCTCCCATAAGACAGAAACATTCAATGAGAAATATTTTTGCAAAGATTCTGGAAGCAGAAATAAACGATCCACTAAACTGGCACTTTATCGTCAGCAAGATCGATCATAATCCTGATCACGACGACATCATCCAACGTGCACCAAGATAATGCACTGTGAACAAATATAACATGTTTCAAATAAACGATACGGTATGATCAAAGATCTAGACAGTTCTTCAAATAGAAGTTTTAACCTAAACCAAGCAATACGTTGTTATCCGCATATACTAATCGAAATCCAAAGCGGAATAATAAAAAGACAAATTATAAAGCAATGCAACAAGGAGCGCTACACTGAAAGGCGATAGTATTGCAAATGCGTTGATGAAAATAAGCAACGCGGTGTGAGTAGGGCGTGCCTCATCAGAAACGAGCTGCAATTAAGCATCGCCAATAAATGCCTCGATTTGCAACTGCTTCTAGGATAAGCACGTTTCGTATTAACTGAATGCAGCTAATCAATCATCGCCGAATAAGACTGCCTAACATTCCGTTGCGCACATATTGCTTTACATCGTAAGTTTGCCCTTAATTGACACGCTTCAACATCACCTCTAAACGTATCCAGTGTTACGCGTCAAAGCAGCTAGCTAAGAAACACAAACTGTTGATGAGCAAAAAACACTCGATCGCCGTTCATACTCGGGCCAATTACCCTTAGATAACCCATCACCCATTATATCAAATGTCGTCACTGAGCGAAACTGATCCTGTTTCGTTTCCTGGGCAGATTAATGAATCATAGTGGTAATCATGGAACGACCGAAGCGTTTCCTATGTGTTAAAATGCTAGTCATGAGCAAAGAAGTTTAAAAGAAGCAGTATGAACCTAGATTCAGCTCTATGTCGTTTGTTCTTGCCATGAAATTATCTTCAACTAAATACATAAAAAAACAAAACAATTGTCCTTTCAAAAAAAAAAACTGACTGAACAGAACAATGACGAGTAGCAATATAGAGATAAACTAAGAAGACAACGATACCAATAATGAGCAAGCACACAATGACACTGAATGAGCAACAGACCATACACAAACGGATAAGCGTCATCCTCATTGCAAAGGGCGCAAAGCAAAGCGACAAGTGTACCCGGCGGTCAAGCTAACAGGTGAGCAAGCAATTATACTGGCCATCTCCCTTCCGAAAATACACCAATAACATCCAATATATCTTGCCTTGTTATCTATTTCAACTCAGAATATTCACTAGATGAGAAAAATGCAACAAAACTCCCTTAATTCAATGAGCATAATATCAATAAAAAGCTTTAGAAGTGCTTCGAGCAGCTACAGTTGAGGATTGAAAGGAGACGGTGAAACAACTCTTGATAAAAATATCGAATAAACAGTGTTCTTTTCGAATCGAACCTAGCAAACCGGAATACCAAACTTGAGGATTCTTATAAAAACCCAAAACGGAGTAGAGTCGGATCGAATGGATGGAATAATAAGCAGTATTGACACTTGCAGAGGCTACGTATGTCGCTTTCAATTTCTTCAAAACGCATTGCAATAATGGATGAGCAGAAGTAATGCGATCGATGTATTTCTTTATTAGATTTTATCTCAGTTAGTTTCTTTAAGGAGTTCTGAATGACGGGTACAGTTTTGAATGACAAATTGAAAAGTAAATAAAAACAAAAATTACGGCGAATTCCACAACAATAACCCCTTCTCCCCCCCTCCCCCCAAACACACACACACACACCGATACACGTAGAAAAACAGGATGCCTCATAATGCTACTCAATTTGTAGGAGTTATGCTCGTTTACAAATATGACAAAGAGCAATATTAGGAAAAAATATGGGTTAAATGATCAAAAAAGGTAATAGGTAAATAACGCAGAATTATGAATATAGAAAAGCTTCACATTCATCCATATTTTTTCAGTAAGTTTCTTTTCTCAAACAGGAAAAATGTTCTCGATGAATATCAACGAATAACTAAAAGAACACAAAGAATCAAACAAACATAGTTGTCACATCGATGCAATATCACAAAACATTTAACGGGTGCTGGCTGTCAATACGGCGCATATCAACGACACAATTTGATCAAGAAAATTCCGCACTTTTATATTTTTGAAACACTCAGAAATACGCTTCCTTTGAAGGGAGAGAGGAAGAACAAGAACCATGTGCAAAGAGTAAAAGATAAAGCATTTACTAACGAATTCCAGAAAGAATTCAATAAATAGGCATCAATAGTAAACGATGAGAAAGATTCACACCGTGATAGACATGCCTTAGGTGGTCAGTTGCGATTTCAGCCAAGTGACCAACAAATCCAGCAATCAATCGGATAAAAACATTGAGGACGAAAAGTTCGGCTCAATGATTGCAACATCGAATTGAGCATTGCTGCTCCGTGATGCAAAGAAATGTCGTGAAGCGAACGCATAGCGTAAATGAAGCAATCAAGGGGATAGCTTGACAACAACGGAAATAAGCATGTCTGTGTGAACTGCAACGCGAAAGAGGTCGAAAACAGCTAATTTACGGATGAAACACCTCAACCATTAACAGATGACCATTACTTGCTTCAGAAACTTACCTTTCATATGGCAACTCGTTTCAAAGAAGAACTTATTATCACAATAAAAAATACTGCTGCATACGATTACCAACTCTAAAATGGGCAGTAAATTGTCACGCTTTGGTGCAGTGTAAGATGCAATTACCGAATTCACATAGTTACCCCTTCAGAAAGTTGAAACTCTGTAAGATGCACGTAAAATTTCGCACTAAAATTGCACTGATATTCGCCCACATTCACAAAATCATTTGTATGTGCAGGAATTCAGGATGTGTCCAACAATGTGCTAGAAGAAAAAACCATCGATGTGGAATGGAAGAGCTAGAAGACAGTGGAGTGAATGACTCGGAAGAAACAGGATGCAAGTGAAAGGCAGTACGCACATTGCTGGCGTGAAACGGCGTGACCCATTGATGTTTTCACCTCAATGATCGTACGCACTTCATCGTTCGCCTCACCGTCCCCCCTTCCCCCCCCCCGGGGAATAGTTCAATTCAGCACCACATAATCACTTTCTACTATATTTCACCCGTACGCATATTGTACTATCAAATCCGATAAATTACCATTAACGTTCACTCATATGAACAATGCAATTCAGTCGCATCAAAGTGGGGGAAACAAATCCCCAGCTGTGGAAACCTTTCCTTCCACACCACTTACGCAACCAAAATTCGCAAAGAAGTATACTCAGCAAATTCTTTTTTGACGAAAAAAGATAAGCTATAAGAAGGGTGTTTTTCTGAGACGGAAAAAGGTAAGCAACTGGATGGGTTCCCACTCTACAAGTTCAACTGAACATAAACATTTCGCTGACTTCTTAACAAAAGAATTATCACAAATAGATTGCGATGAAAAGGGCAACGTTTAACCGCTGTCATCAACCACTAACTCGCTCGTTCGTAGAGAACTCAGGAAAATTCCACCACGCCTAAAACTACTCTTTTTGAGCTTTGCAGGTAATATTATAGGCACGCCGGGAGAATGTACGGTGCTTTAGAGCTATCCTAAACAATACTGCTATGCACCTTAACGAAAAATCACTGGTAACATCTCTTCGAACGTATAATTACGAACAGCATCACGAAATAATTGGACTTAAGAGGGATGATTGAATGAAAAGTAATAGCTTTGAAGAGACAAAACGAGTCCCACAAAATGGAAACTCAATTTGAGCGAGACGAGAATTGCTCATTCTTGAATTCAGAAATATGCACCGAGCCGAAGGATCGAAGAAAGTACCCGCAGAGTGAATTCAATGTAAACAGCTGAAAATGGCGTTTTACGATAAACGACACTGCATGAAACGATTCACGACGGGCAATAGCACATCGCTCTGCAGCGCAAACACTGAACGCCGCCCAACATCGCAAATACTGCACTCATGCACCACCTCAAAGAGTAACTCTCACCAACAACAGGATGTTCCCAAACAATAATTCCATCACCTCTACGAAGTTATTACATTTAATAAAAGCGAGCAGCCTGAACATAACACTGATCCTACATAATACTCTCAAATTAAGCAAATTAAGCTTACAAAATATCACTTAATAATGCTAGCAGCAATGTGCAAGACAGCTCAAAGCGTCTTGATAGTTACCTATCTATATTACCCATCTTCAGGTCCATTCTCAAAAAAAGACCAAACACCAAACTATACTTTGGTAAAAACCCAACAAGCTAAGGAGACCTATATATAATCAATTGTCGGTTCGCAAAAAAAAATAAAAAAATAAAAAATAAATAAATAAATAAACTTCACTCTGGTTGATATGCTTAATACACAGATCGCAATGCAACGATAAATTCTCAGCGCACGGTTATTTAACCCGTTAGACCGACCGACCGCAACAATACTCCATCAAAAATGCTTTTCGAAATAAACGACCAGTTGGTTATAGAATCCCAATCAAAAATCGTCTTCTCTGTACCGCCTTGGACTTAGCAGAAGTGCAAAACAACGATTCGAGTAGGTGATGATCGCATAAAACTGAGTTCAGCAACTCACTAAGCGTACATTAATTTCGACTCTGCAGCTTTCAGTTAGCGGGTCAAAACTATATGATCGAAGGGCTCATATATGCACAGACGCAATTTGGGCTCACTGAGGCTCACTAAAAAAGGCATTAATGGGACTGAATAAGAAGTAAACAGGAAACGTCTCAGAAGACCCAATACAACACGATACACACTTTCGCAATCCCTCAGATCTGACCGCTCGCAAAATTCTACCACAGTAGAACCAAAAAGTTGCGAAATGCAATTCAACCGGTCGCTAAACTTCATATTTATTACCATTGTTGAGTGTCTATGGCTGTCTTGAAAGTAGACGAAATGACTTGAAAGTTAGCGTAGGAGGCCATTCTATGGCGTAAACAATAGTAACCAAATTCCGTAACTCAAATGTTAGTGCTTCCCTAGTTTCAACTTCCCAATAGACAGATCAGACACATATGCGTTGACAAGAATTTGCTAATGATTTCTGCAAAAGTGCACCAAAACAACAAAACTGAAGTTCATACACAGATAGCCTTCCAATCATGAGTAGATACCCAAGACAATCGTAGAAGCGTAATTGCAGTCATATCATTAATATAACGGCAAGTATCAACAGTATTAATACTTCGCCATAATAGCATACAAGTGCTGAAGTAACTGAAGACTATGAGACGAACTGTTTTGAGTAGACTTGAAGCCTGAAACCGAAAATCGGTGAGGGGGAAATACGAGCTTTTTGCTCATAAAGGTGTGCACGCAGGTGATACAGAGGAAGTGGATGCGCGCTTCAATAAGCATTCAAGGAGGCACACGCCATCGCTGAAATGCGTTCACCAAAAAGAGCGTGCGGCAATGAGTTAACTCAACGAAGGTCACTCGAATGCACAATGCGCATGCGCTTACCCACTTCAAAGCTTACCGCTCACAACTTACCGCCTAAAGGAAGCAGTTTCGTCGTGACCCTCCGCACCCAATAATGCACCTTTCCTCTCATAAAAAAAGGTCCAATCTTAAATGGACACCCGCAGCTTGATACTCTATACCAATCAAATTCACATCGACTTTTCCAAGCAATATCATAGGTAAAAAGTGCTACCTAGTGTCCATTCAGACTTGCTAAACTAGGCACACCAACATCATAGAATATGCATACAAAGCGGAAAATGCATAAGTGAAAAAATATTGAGCAACTGTTAAGCTGTATAAGTAGCGACAAAAGTAGAACACACACGAAGCTCGACCGTTACATTTTTGCTGTTCAAGTTGCCATTCTAATTTGAAATTTCCTTCGTTGCATATCGGCGAACATACTGCCCAACCACTCGAACGAATATCCACATTGCATCGTCGTTAAGTAAACAGGAAAACAAGCAAACAAAACAAAACACAAAGAACGAATGAGTCAACGCAACCGAACATGAAGGAGACTAACTTGCAGACGTATGGGATTACCATAAGTTCCCACGCATAAGTTTTAATACCGCTTTTCTATCCTCTCTCCCATGTTTACAACTGCAGGCTGCAATAATCACTGCAAAAAAATCTAGAACGCAGACATATGAGTGACGGTAAGTGGAAAAGAAGGAAACCACTTTCAGTGCATGTTTCGAGAAAAACTGTAGTTGATCATTTCATGCACTCGCACTTCAGTTACCTACTACAGAATACAAGTGCAAACATAGGTGAAACACGCATGTACACAAATACCATGCACGGCCCTCACAAGTAGGCTAAATGGACGACCTACATCAAATGAAGCTATACGGATATGAAGAAATATATAAAAACAACCAACTTTTACTATCGACCTTGAGAGCTGCCTTGGTGAGGCTGCTGCCTGCAGCATTCATCGCCGCACACACGTAGTTACCCTCATCGGCTGGACGAACATCCGTTATTGTCAGCTTGCCATCGAGTGAAACCTTGACGCGTCCATCTAACGAAGTATGCCCAGGAAATAACAGATCCTTAAACAGCGATATACGTAAGTATAAAATATTTCCGTTCCCTACAAGTGGTTTTGAGGATTTTTAATTATGGGCTCAAGAGAAATATGCATTTTGAAAAGAAGGGAGCTATCCATTTGCCCTCTTTTGGAACAGTTTCGGGAACAAAAATACTTCCCTGCCACATTTGTATAAACAGCAATCGTTGAGAAATCATTTATCATGAAAGCTTCTAAAGATTATCCATTAAATTACAATAATCATCGAAAACTCTCTTAATTATGAGTGCTTATTCGCCTATGAGGTAAACAATTATTTACAAAAGAGTAAATAAGTAAATGTTTATCAATCAGGCAATTTTTGACAACAAATACACCATAAAGTAGATCATTCAAAAATTGAAAAGCGCACCCCAACCTCGAAAACCCACTGAAAACAAAGCACATATGTGAGCGCAAAAGAAAACGACACTTCTAACCAGAAAGTGCAAATAAGAAAAAGAACAAAGGACAGCATACTATAAAGTTGAGAACGATAATTCGGTGAACTACGGTTGAGAAAGCAAACGTGGGGTGGCAGCAAGGCGTTTGAAGGGGCACAATCGATCGAGTTCTATCTTCTATATTCTATGGAACAACTGGGGAATAGAATGGGTAAGGATGCATTATGGTGACGGTGCTTCCAAGAATCATATTCAGCTATAGCAATGCAATAAGGCGAAAATATGTTAGATCGTTTGACCGTTTGAGAGGATATAGTGTATATATTGCGATCGCTATAAACGAAACGGACACATTGGTAAACAAATCACTTGCACTAAATTTGAAAATGCAGATCAAGGGATGAAAGGGTTCGAGCACAGCAAATGCCCCTTTCCACCTCGGCCACCACAAACTGAAAAAATTGCCCACTCCAGCAAGATGGTCTAACCTGTTGCCCCTCCCTCGACCAGAAGCTTGCTGGTAGAGGTTGCCCCTCGGCCTCGCATTCGAATGTTGCCGTTCCACCCGACTCAGTGCTCACGTTGGAAGGCGTTTTGACGAACGATGGCGCTGCGTGGACACGAAGACGCGCCGAAGTTTCGATACTCCCAGCTGGATTCTTTGCTTGACATAAGTATTCGCCCTCATCACTTGGCTGCACTCTGCAAGCGAATCTTTTTCGCGATGCAACATTCATAACGCCTTGGCAGCGGCATTAATGTGGGAGGCAATTTCAGCAACGATGCAAATTTTTACAAAATAATATAAAAATGCAAAAAGCAAAAAGGATGCGAAACCTTGCAACGAATGAGGATAATGCTTATTTCCTATTTCATTTATTGCGATATAAGTAGATGATAAAACTGTTGCGTCGAATAGGAAAACGGGTAATGAAAAACTTCAAATTATTGTTACAAGATTTTTTTAAAAGAATGGAAGGGTGAAAGAAACGAAAAGTCGTTTATTTTTCAATAAGGAATCACTTAAAAGCGGAATAATTCCCACAAAAATGTGTGTAGAATGTAATTCACCACGTTAATTTTTTGTGCGCCTAAGCATGTCACCATCATTGTTGAAGGCAGATGAACAATTCAAGCAAGCATTCAACAAATCCATTCTACAATAGAATCCCCTATAAAGGTAGCGTTTGCATTTAAACGCTCCCATTACCGCTATTCTGTGAGCTCCCATTCTCCGATGAGGTCCCATCAATGGGTTGCACTGGAAGCGATTCACCGAGTCCTTTCTTCAGAACATTCCATTGCGGCGCCTAACAAAACAGCTCCGCGATCAGATGTGACCAGACAAAACGCTCTCCGACGCCAGGCTCCAAAAGTCGAACTTCCCCCTAACAGTCTCGTTCTGGATCTCCTTTCGGGGTTCACGCTTCACAAGCTACTCCCCAACGAAGTATTTCCCGCGGCCCACGAAAAAAGGCCCCTCACATTACATTTTATGGCCAAGGGAGACAGTAAACGCGTCTGAGCCCCAGAACCTGACCACCAAACACTTCTGAATCCTTCGCTTTTCAAAATTTAAATAAGTCGATGTTTGTTGGATGGTCTTGCAATAGGACACGCAAACTTCCGTTATTTATCTCAAACGATGCCACATTCTCGAGTCGTGACCATTTGATTTCCGTTTGCTTCTTTTTAAGCCCAAACTGCCATTAAGTGCCCCCTTACAAACAAACCTCATCTACGACTTATTTTCGTGATGAAGGAACTCAGCGAATCGATTAAAATAAACTTCAACTGATATATTACAAGCAAGTGAGATGAGACCGAAGATGCACCTGTCAATGCGAAGTCCTTTGTTGTCTGGAGCAATATAAGCACGACCAACTGGCATCTGTTGATTGCGCTTCTTCCATGTTATTGAAGGCATCGGATCACCCGACACGCGACAGTCGAACAACACAGACGTACCCACGTCGGCGGTTACATCGCGTGGCTCTTGCTGAATCACAATACAATTCAATACAATTCATAGGAACACTTTCAAAACACCATCGAAACCGTGGTTTCATTGCAGCACTGGATTGAGGAGGGTGCCGCTGCTATGTTCTAAAGCCGACAACAGTGAACGAGCAAAAACAAGAACGTGAAAACAGTTTCACTGCAGTTCAAATCGAGGGAATATTCTTAATATGGAGGATTGTGGTATAGGTCTTCAGAGACCACTCGCCATCCTATTCTCAACCAATCTGTTCTTTACATGCAAATCATCAGTGAAATACTTAATTTCATCTAATTTGCATAAACATCGGTTTCTACAACAGGGATGGTTGCAATGTTTTATGAAGAAGTGCCTTCGAACTCAGAAATGCAGCAGGCTCATACCGAGAGAGAAGGGTTTAGTGATGCAGCACACTGGAGCGATTAGCTCCGGTTACTTCTCATTCTCGTTAGCACACTAACGAATAAAGAAATTGTGCTGCGTGTCGGATGTTGGAAATGATGAAAGCGAATGCTTCGCTTCACTTTAATGACCCACTTGTTGTCTCCGATAGGCATACTCAATTGCCATTTCCATACAAATGAAACAGCTTCTTTTAGTCTTGATCGAACAAAATATGTATACAACATTTCTTACGGGAATTATACGAGATTTTCCATTCACCATTTTCGGGAAATTTTCTTCCCTTAAAAAACAAGAAACTCTAATTTTTTTTCACAAAAGACTGTTTGTTCTGTCAAAAAAGCACAAAACGGTGAGTAATTAGCAGCTGACTTTCAAAAACTACCCTCTCTACCAACGTATTGTGTTCACATACCACTGGCTTCACAGGTTCCATCTTTATCAGCCACAGAACGACTACAAACATGCCTGCCAAAACTTTTGTTGCCAGTTGGCTAAAGTATTGGACACCTCGGCGCATTCATCTATTATTATCAATGCTTTTAAAGAAATCTGGTCACTATGACCTTATTCCAGACCACACTGATGACCACTAACATCCTTGTAATGATAAAATGTGAAAGAAATATCATATAATATTGAGCGAACAAGTGCACACCGTGGTGAGCGAAGACAGCTTTGGAGAGAGTGGGATGAGGTAGTCACTGTGGAAGTGGAGCGCATATTGCAAGAAAAGGCTATAAAGATGCAGAAACCTATTCCTTCTGCGGCTTAACAGTTAATCTCTTCCTGCTTTGCTGCTCCACTAGAGGAACAACTAGGCAGGTTGCTAACAACCCGCTTTCTGTTGTTTCCTGCTCATTCTTCTCAGGCAAATTTTACAGCATTACCGATCTCTAGTATCAAATACCTTCTAAAACAGTGCCGACTTACGACACTACCTCTGAGTTTCATCACTTCGAACAGATGGAGCAAAGTTCTTGAGTGCTTATGGATGTTACGCTTTCGATGAAGCAGGAGGGAACGAGGTCAAGGAATTGCCTACCGGAAAGCTAATAAGTGAAGGAAGAGAATATTTTAAAAGGCTCGTTAGTTGCGCCCAAAAAACCGGCTAAACCAACCTGAAAATATGGCTTCTCGTAAACAGATAATCGTGCCGGGCTTGATACTTTTTCGCCAACC
Source organism: Baylisascaris schroederi (assembly GCA_006503575.1). Lineage (NCBI taxonomy): Eukaryota > Metazoa > Nematoda > Chromadorea > Rhabditida > Ascarididae > Baylisascaris > Baylisascaris schroederi. The sequence goes on from QEWY01000823.1 coordinate 681,948, forward strand.
ATATTTGTTGCAATGCACTGGTAAAGGCCCGCATCAGAGCGCTGCACCTGCAAGTAACACAAACATTGAGCAATAAGCCACGTTAACCTACGAGCAGCAAAACCCTTTCGCTTCCAGCAAATCACATCGCACAATCACAGATTGCCTTAGAAGTGCAAAATCAGGGAAATCGATCGCTCAATCAAGCTGCTGAAGAAACGTGACCATATGACTGCATCATGTAAGCAAACATAATCCGATAAGCAAAACTCCGATCAATATAAACGAGTTAGCTAAGGTACATGTCCTCTTATTGACGCAACTCATGCATGCTAAGTCGTCCCTTATGAAAATATTTGCTGTCATAATTTTGACTAAACCACTTCAGAATCGTTTTGTCATTTTAATCGACTCCATCAGAACAGCCTTTCTAGCCAGAAAATATCACAACAAGCAGAAAACATTTAGCCCGGCCGCCAAACCGGTGGACTTTCAGTTATCGAAAATCGGTCAACGCTTTAAACACAACCGATTCATCTCATATAAAGTAACTCAACCATTTATATATTACGAATATATAGGCAAATCAGCGCATGTTCAAAAAAAGATTTGCGAAAATATCCGTTAGATATATTCTACTCCCCAAGATGCTCTCCCAATGGGAGGCTGGCATTCGCAGAACTAAACTTAAAGAAACCTTATCGATGATGAGATTTCCACTTGGGAGAATCGTTATCCTCTCGTCATCTTCAGGCCGAAATTCGCGATCGTTCTTTCGCCACGAGACTACCGGTTCAGGAAATCCTTTAGGCGGCACACACTCCATCACTGCTCGATTTCCAATAACAGCCTGCAATTCATATTTCTATGTGAAGGTAATGTGCTTCTCTTGGGGTTTCCAATACCGCGGGACTAGGAGGGAAGTGTAGAATGTAAGTTATTCAAGATTTAAAGGAGACGAGGAGAAAGTTATTCGAGAGAAGAGTTTAATTATGCAAAATCTACTCCCTCAATTACAACTGTGGTTAGCGGTTCACCATTTTCCCTTCCCTCCTCCTTCGATCTGCCGTTAATAAAAGACACCTCTGCTATTTCACAACTCACTTTTCCATAGAATAGACCGTTAGTCTTCCTCTATCCTTCCCCCTCCCCCCTCTCCTATCCCACCCCATTCCCCTCAGTGTCTCGAGCAGAAGAGTCCCTTCTCATCGCAAAAAGACTTTACCCCCCTCACCGAATGCCTAATAAGAACGCGGATTAAGCAAAAAAAAAAGAAAAAAAAAACTATTAAAATATCTTAATGAACTTCTTGGTTGTTTCGAAACGCCAATATCCACCCAGTGCAATTTCATCCAAAGTCGAAACCATCATTTCGTCTACGGAAGGGAAACTGCGTAACCCACTACTTTTCATATCGGAAAAACGGGACGCATCTCTCTTGAACTCACCCTCTTTTCTCTTCCCCTCCTCCCCCCACCCCCCCCCCCCCCCCCCCCCCCCCCCCCTCTTCTTTTTTTGTGCTCTCCTTCTCAACAGCGTCCCAGTCCCACTTATAACACAACAGTAGAAACTGTAATAAAGTGTAGTGATGAGGTGGCAATGTATAATCGCTAGTCGTTTTTCCACACATATGGCTACTTATTTCGTTCCCTCGTGAACAGGATTACTGCAGAGAACACTATTTTTATCCTTATTGGTGGAACGAGCGAATATGCTACCGTGAGGTTTTTCAAACAGTAGCAGCTACTCATCTACTAATCTTGTCGACATTTTCAGGTTAACACTATGAAAGAATATAACTTCCGCTCCACCTATAGACATTTAATGAACTCCGAACGCTGAAAAACTATACGAAGTTGTAAATAATAATGCAGTAATTAAGCCTTCCCGCACCGCTTTTCGAGTGTCTTTTACAGCTTACAATGGTTTTTCACTCATCTGAAGTACTCGTAAACATCGGCCAGTCAAATAAAGGTTCATCGTCCAACTTTCATCACAAAGAGATGAGACACTGTGCTCATCGACAGTAGGCATCGAAGGCAAACAATCTGCTTTGAGAGTACGAACTAACTCACTAATTCGACCACATAACTCTTGAAGTACGGCATTAGTGAACTTAATAGGCGACCAGGCATCATACCTGAGTTGTCCTAGGTCTTGTCCTAAAATCATCCCTCAGCATTGCGATCTTCAATGAGGCTTCCCGAGAACGCACTTCACCGTATTTGTTTTTCGCAACACAATAATATGTGCCCGAATCGGCATCTTTCCCACTTTTACCTAAAAAAAGATACTTTCAAAAGAGGCCATTTGAATCGACGAATTCCTATATTAATGCAGTTATATTTCTTCTACACGTTCACTTGCAACGCTGAATCAAATTGAAGAATCTCTCTTCTTTAAATGCTACGAGGAACGATGAACACTAGCTAGATAACTTTTAAAAAGGCTTTTAATTTGCCATCAATTTTTTAAAACTACGAGAAGTTCTTTTTCGAACGTCTCAAACGAAAAAAAAAACAAAAAAAAACGAGGAAATTTCGAAAGAAGAAGAGCCTGTGTAGACGAAATTGCCGATTTCCATTGTATTTTATCAATGAAAGTGGTTATCAAATATCATTATGATGCTTTATGCTGACCAGGACAACATAACAGACAGACTGTCATATAAATTTCCACGTTTACGGCAATCACAAAAAATATTCAGTTGAAGGATATCCGGCTGAAAGAGTCTGCACTCTGGTGGTATTTGCCATTGCCCGCTATTCTGTTTATGCAAGCAAAACGTCCAATGAGCTTTGCAAACAATGCCACTGATATGCTCCTAAATCTTCAACGATGCTTTTCATCGAGACGCTTTCTAAGATGTAAGCAATTTATAATCGTCTCGAAATGTTGGCAGTATGTGAGAGATTGTTGTAAGCAATGCCTCGCATTCGCTGCAAGATTGCTTCCTATATTCCATCACTGCTTCAGCAAATAGATATAAAATGTTGCATCTGTGTAGCTACAACGAATTTTCTTACAGACAAACAGTTAACAGGGAATCAAGTTTTTGCATGATTGTCACTCAGTGTCAATCATGAACAAACAACATCACAACAACAATTTAATACGGAACTGTTGCCACCCAAATAATAAAGAGAATATTAAAGAAACGACTCGAGAGAGGTTTTTTCAGATTTTAATTTTTTTTAAAATAATTCGACGTTTTCAAGTGGGAAAAGCTGAAAATCGATCTTTTCATGGGAAATTATATCTGCTGGTAAAGCTTTTGATCATTTTTCGAAACAATCAAAGCCCATAATTGCCTCCTCTCCTCGTTCCCTTCACTATCATCTTAAAACTTTTGCTGCACTAGTTTTTTTTTTTGAAATCTTTCACAGAAACTACAGCAACATATGGATGCCATGTTCAGGACATTATTTGTGCAACGAAACGATTCATCAAGTTGCTTGTCTGCGCTGCACTGCTAAGAGAGCGTAAATTATATAGGCGAAGTGTTGAAGGCATTTCATACACACAACATGACCGGCATGAACTCAAATAGCAACATCTGCAAAGTGGTTTCTCATCATCTCATATTCAGTATGTTGCATCGACCAGCACTCAGCCGAAAGCACAATAGCGATACATCTAACAATAGTGTCTATCTATTGAAAACCTTTATTCGAAGCAATCAAAAAATGAATGCTACAAACATCTCTCATCCACTAAAGAAGTATTACGGATGCGATGTATACTTTATAGCGAGAAACAGAGACGGTCCCCATGCGACGTTGAATCAATGCATTAGCGCAGCGATGCCGACGGCCGCGCTTTTGACAAAACTTAAACGTTGGCACGGCTCTATTTAATTACGATGTCAGTGATCGTCATATCCACCACCGCAGTCATCATCCCCGGTGCGAAACCCCCATTATCACTGTAACTACCACTTAAACAAATCCCCTATCCGAACTCAAAACACATGAGAATATATCTTTAATATATCCCGTTCTCTCACTCAACCTTCTTCAATAAAAAATGAAATCCGACATCGAAAATCGTCGTCTGTTGAAGATTTATTTATTCACAAAAAACCATTTCGAAAAGAAATATTTCACTTAAAATCTCTGCGAAGAAAGGAGGGAGGATGGAAAAAACGAGACGGGAAGCGTTCACTTGTAAAATTTGGAACATCTTAAAGAATTAAACAATTCAACGGTTCCTAACAAACACAAGAGGGCATGAAAACGTTTGCATGGTGGCAGAAAAACCTCTCCTCTCTCCTTCTCTCTCTCTCTCAAAAAAACTGACTGTACATTGCAAAAATTGAACTGCAAATAAACACATCTGTAGATGGATAAATAAACTTGCGAGTCAATGGAATGTTTAAAAGTTGTGCAAAGCGAAAAAAAAAAGCGTTGAGGAATACAGAAATAAACGAACCGTTATTAACTCTGAGTAGGAAGAGTGCACCAGTTTGAAGAATGAGACGATGGGAGCTTGTCTCATCTTTATTCGTTATCACCCGTTGTCCATCTTTATACCATGATATTTGCACGTCTGGCCCTTTCGCGGCGCAGTTCAGCGCCGCTGGCTCACCTTTGGCGACGATCACATCAAGTGGATGTTCGGTTATCACCGGTAAAACATCCTCTATAAAAACGTTTAATTGAGCGCAACTCTTGTCAATCAATGCAAACGATAACAATTGACAACAGTATAAGAAGAATAACACAGTTGTTTCAAGGCTGAAATCTGATGAATGAAAAATATTCAAAAAAAAAAAAAGAAAAAGAAAATGTGGTATTTTTCGTGGCAAAAACAATTTGCGTTTGTTTCGAAATTGAGGTGTCTGCGAATCTGCATACTTCTAATATATCGACGTAGTTAACAATTTCAACGTTGGGTCACAAAAATTCATCAATTGAATTAGTTTAAACATTCCATAGCAGTTAAGAGCCTTGTATGGGAGCTGAATTGTTCACAGCGATGAACGAAATCGTGAAATACCCAATATCACTTAATTATCGCTAAATCTCTGAGATGAGTTTATATACAAAAATTCAAACGTAATGTTTGCCTTATACGTTGGGAAGATCTCTGTGGGTGGCCCGTATGCTTTATGAGACTGATGGATATCTGCCTCACCGATGTCGTCTCTCCGGAAGTGCTTGAAGCTTTTAAAGGCACAATTAAATGCCTTGAACAATATACGGCGGCTATCCAGATGGTGCCGCAAACATTTAGTGTAAAGCAGATCGTTCTTTCCCGGGAATTCTCAAGAATATGCCCTACCATATTACGGAAATACAGGCATTCGTCTTAACCAACGCACACCATTTGCGAGTGCATCATCTGATTTTGGTGGTTTTCAGCTAACCCTTTGCAAGCTTCAGCATGCTGATAAGGAGAAGTGCTCTGTGATAAGCGCTGAAAGGATACCACTGTCAGTCCATAGTATCTGCTCAAACCGTGTCAAACCCCATATCCCAGCCCTACCCTCTCCGCCCACTCCATTTCTTTCTTCCTTTCCTCTCGCACGAGAACTACATGATAATGGGCAAGCCAAATTGATATTTTCATAGAAACATTAAAAAACGCTCCATCTTTACTCGTTTCAGCAAGACAACGACAATCGTTTATTGATTCACATAAACCGTGGATGAACGTTTTATCCACTCAGCTACATCTACATCACTATAATAGTTTGCACCGTTCAATTGTGCTTTCATTCTGCATCAATAATAAATAACGTATCATTCAAGAATTTATTCAACTTCAAATCAACAATGAAGCTGAAGATTTTCATATCAATATTTTTGCAATGTATGGCAAAGTGATAATTTTTTTTCCATAGCAAAAGCAATCAATAACTCATTTTTAACAACTTAAGAATAGAATTATTCTTGTTATAAAAAGAAGGGTGGTATTTGTATGAGGCTGAAGAGACGTGAATCGTTGCCCAATCATTGAATTTTATTGCAGATGAGCGGTGCCCTCATAAAAACACAAATTGCGCATTTTAAGTGATACTTTACGGACGCTATCCACCTCGGCATAATAGAAATGCCGTTAACAAGCCAACTTTAAATTGTGATGCCGCCGATGCAGTTTAAAGTGCTCACCGCATGTCACAACAAACACTTTGCTAGTGTGATATTCGGGATTTCAACTTAAGCTGTCATCCACATGTGCACCGCTGCCAATCACAGCCTACACACAATGAATATGCCCGCAAATATCGCTAGCCCATACAGTTCATTTATGCCCAACAAGAGTGCTCCTAAATTTAATCGATGAATCGCTAAGTGAAGTAAGGATATACATGGAGAATCTAAGAGCCTTTAACAATCGTTTTATAGCGCTTAGTATTCGCTGAAGTGAGAAATAGTTTCCTTCCGATTAGCGCCTATGCTCACATATTCTCAGTTGTTAATAGTTGTGTCAAAGAAAATTTCTTCGTTGCAATCGCTGTTATTTTACTCCAATGACAAAACAGTTCAGTGTTCTAGATTTCAATCGTTCTCAGCAATATGTCGTCTGCCGACAAGTTGTGGCAAGTTGCTGTGTGATTTATTACTATTTACTTGATTCAAAATTGCTCTCTTTGGATGACAGTTGCTATCTTTGATTAAATTCTCTACTGAAGAGCGATTTCAGGCTTGAAACATCCATTACTAAGAGGAACTGTGAAGTCGAGTACTTGTTAATTTCATATAAACATACAATACCTAAATTATCCATGGTTTCGAATACTTCTCACCGAAAAAGTTATCCTCTTCAAGAGATGCATACTTGGATGGGAAAACTACGGAAAAATAAAACGCACTCGAGAAATCCCTTCATAATGCAAGCGCAGACATAAGCACTCAAAAAGACAACTTGAGAGCTGCACCGAAACGCGAAGTAAACACTTCACGTACGAAACGGAGCGGCTTAAAAAGCTCTTCCACAACTCAACTGTAGTATGGCTGGTGAATGCGCTTCGTTGACTGTTGCTTTGAAAGAGCGGCTGCACAAGTGATACGGGTCTCTAAGTGAACATATAGCAGTCTTCTAAGAGCGTGCGTAGTGCCGAATGTCATACAGAAAAACTGTTATTCATCTCCACACCTCCCAATATGATTGCGCTTGTAAATCACTTCATATTGTTTGTATTGTTTGCCAAAATTAGTGATGTGCAGAAGATGCTGAATGAGATATGGTGGCCTCATATACGAAGGAAGATAGGATTTTTTTTTTTTTCTCACATGAAAGTAGAAAAATGAGCACAAGTCAAATAATAAAACTTCACGTTTGTTGTTCAATTTTTTATTCCTCAATTATAGCTGCTCAACAGCCGTAAATTTCAATTGGGTTTGACTATTCGAATGAGTGGGAAATTGATGAATTTTATTGAATTTCCACAAAAAAAGAGAGCGAAATAGTTTTAGTGCACAAAAAAATGTGGCGATTTCAAATGGTTTTTGTGACCATTCGAAGCGTAATGTATGTCATTTTTCTAGCGTTAGCATTGCTGTCGCCAGCTAAACGAGGTGTCGCTGGCATCAGGATCGCAGCAATAAGGTACTGGAGAGCGCCACGCACCCATGTATAAATCATTCGCTTCGCCCAGCACTAATTACGGCTCTCAGCTCACCGATAGCTCTCTTCTCCTTGCTACTCATCTCAACTATGCACCCCATTACGTATCGCGTGACTAAACAAGTCAAAATACACACCTTTAAGTTACACCTTAAAGTGCACTACTTCGATAAAATCGCTTGTGAACATTCCGCACGAAATAATACATCATTTTAATGACTTCCATCACAAATAAACGTATCTCTCTAGTAAGCTTACTACTTTTATTTTATAATTTAAACTTTTCCAGGAAAAAACTCTTATATCAGTGCCTAATAAAAACCGCGTACTGCTCGATTTCGAAATGATCAACACTGCACCGAAGGCAATTTCATCACTACCTGCGAACATACTATAAGTAAGCGCTGAAAATATCAAACGCATATGTGACAACACGAAATTACTATGTTAGTTATGCATGCATCTTATTCACCTGTCTCATCTGGTTCTTCCGGAGCTATGTGGCGTAGAAGTAAGTCAAAGCAACAAATGAGGGGTCCTTCCAACATAATACCTTACAACTTGGTTCTATTACCACAGACTTGGGCATGCTCGACTTTAATCTTAACACCTGTTATGATGTTTAAAGTCAAGCCTAGAGCAAATATCGCCATCACTTACGAGTACCACCCGACTGTGTGAATTGTTTAAACTTTAGGTTACTGCATAAGAAAATAAACTGTTTCAGAAACTAATCCTTGATGGCAAAGAATTGCAGAAGTTTTATGAGTTGGGAGCAGGCCGCTTCGTCACTCACCAACAATTCATTCATTCGATCGTTGATGGAAAATATCACATGTCATTTCTGAGCTGCACGGTTTCATTTGTATTCTCATAGAGCAACCTGTACAATTTGGTAGAACAAAAAGTCATATATGTTGGTACGATGTGTTCTGGGTGCAAACCACTGTCTCTAATACTGCGTCGTGGATTTTCCAATTCGTGAGCTTCCTCGGATTCCACAAACAGGAAGTGACCACTTATGCCTGCCAACTTGAACAAGTTCACCTCCATGCACCTATGAGTCTCGCGTACTGATGGACGTTTATTCATATCTTAACATTCCCGTCAACAGTGCACGCGTATCACCATTATTTCATTCTTTTCACTTCTCTTCCATTAATAGTGCTCTTCATCGTGTTTTCTGCGTTAATGAATTTTATGAGTTTCTGATGAGGATGCACTTAGCATCTGCCGTCTCTTTCATCTTATGAAGAAAGATCTACCGATGCTCTCTTACTTCATCTTTTCATCACAACTTTTTAACTTCTTTGATGTGCAAATGAATTTGATTCGTTCGCAGTTTACTGTGGTGTGAATGATAAAGCTTGTATTGAAATATAACAGGTTATAAGTGTATCACAAGAACCAGTATGATACGCGCATTTGCGCCCCGCTCATCTGAGCAGTTACTACTCCGAGTTATCACTGAAAAAATAAAATATGCCAAACATTGCTTATGTATTTCAATTAATCTGACCGCCCTTGTAAGCCTTCTGCAAAAAGCCAATTTCCTCGTTGTCCACATTACGTAAAATGTATGTCAGTTTTTCTTCGAATTTTAAACTTACAAACCTCCCTCCAAAGGTGACGAATAAAACTGCGTTGCGTTAGAAGCAATTCTACAGCGTGAACTATTTTCAGTGGCTGCCTAGTTGAAACTACTGGACAGACAGATGAGCAGAAAAGCACATATATATACTCGTGGACATGACGTCTCCACACTACACCTTTACACATGAAACCTGCGAAGGCGCATAAAAAAGCAACTTGTCCATGGTTATTATTTTTATTGATCAATGCAGTCTGTGAACGTGCACGGTAAGCGATACTTGTCCATGTGCCGGAGGAGGTGGAAAGAAAAAAGTCCCAGGAAACGAATCGGGTCTCTTCTCGGGTCCTCTCCACTTCGTTTTTCGTTGAAACAAGGGCTCGAATGTGAATTCTCCCAAACAATTAACAATGCTCGTGCATTCATTAAAACTCAACGACTCATTCTGCAAAAACGCGTTCTCATATGAACATTCCCCACAAATGAATAGCCAACGTGCCATTAATTCGTTCTCTGTGCCGAAACAATTCACTCAAAAATAACATAAAGGTGTATATTCTCTAGCGAGGTGAGTTAATGCATCACAAGAAAAAGAAAATTCGCCTATTTTGCATGCGCGAACATGAATCACTCACTGCCGCAATTAGAATCCTATGATTCACACTGGCACACTCTACTTCCGATTAGAACTTCAGCATAATATCGCACAAATAGTACTTAACTAAATTCACCTTTAGAACCGGATAAAAACGCTTTTGCCAAATAACTGCCAATGCAAGTGTTATTGCAGTATATAACAAAGTGAACTGTTAGTGTTACGCGCTGAATCAGGTAACGATATTTACGCTGACGCTTCGACTTTTCGAGCCTTTTATAGTGCGATGAGAGGTTCTCTTCCTTCTTCTCTCTCTCCAGCGAAGGGATTTTTAATTGAAAGAATTTCTCTGCATTTTTGCCCTTCTGTTCCCCTTCTGCCTCTTTTAAAGAACACTCACTATCCATCGCCCCTCGTAATGATAATGGCGCTATGCGTCTACGCGTACACAAAGCTCATTCCCCTCGGCAACCCTCTACAAGCAGCTATCATTGTCGGAACACGTCTACTGAGAAAGACCTCTCTCATCGACAACGAAATGTCACTTTGCTGACATTTAAATGAAACAGACTGAAGAACCTTCACAACAAAACATTAATGATGATAGTTCACATTCCCTCCATATTTTCACTTCATTTATCAAAACTTTGTTAACTTATTTCAAAATAATGTTTATTATTAGTTTCCTATATTCAACAATCAAAGTGCTCAGTGAAATGATTAAAACTTCGAAAGAAATTACTAGCGAAATCGAGGTAAAATTTTCAACTGAATGTTTTGTGATAAGAAACAAAAAAAAGCAAACAAATAAATAAATAAACAAATAAATAAATAATGCAGCAAAGATTCCTTTGAAACTTTGTCATATAAAATATAATAATAGCACGTCGTATACTAAATTGATGCTTGTTCACTTTCGCAGCAAAAATGCCCTTTTTCTCTTAATTGAGAATGAAATTTTTTATTACAGTTGAAAAGAAATTTTTTTCTCATAATTGCATAGCGACAATAAAACGATTGAATCACGTAGCAAACATCACTTTCGTGGACATTTTTCAATGATGTGGCAGTAAGTCATTTCACATGAAGGACATTTCCCACGCTATTGCTGAAAAGGAAAAATAGAGCGACGATCTAAATTTCGCAAATTAAATCGAACATACTTTCAGGCATTTTGGCGCCAATGACATTTCAAGGCCGATTTGATGATGATCATCGTCCGCTTTATACCTATATGAACGCTAATCCTCTTCGATTCAACAAAAATTCATATGCCCGAAAGATGATCGAGTTTTCATGTGCTATTGCTCAATAACTGACTGAGCGGTCTCAGTGATAACAGTTGGAATGACTCAACTGAATGGGATGAACACTGCTTCAACAATGAAATGAAATAAAGAAGCTGAAATCTATGCCCCCTCTATATAGCATTAACGTTGAAATTTATGAAAATCTTCAATTTGATGAAGCACCGGAATCGATACCTCAATTTACGCCTGAAGAATAAATTAGAATCGCCATCACAGCAGCATCCGCAAATAACATCGAGCATGTTATGATGGTGGTAGAGTGGCATCATTTTAGGGACCGATCTATGCGGAAAAGAAAGAAATAAATTGCACAGCGATGAGCATCCACTGTTCCAACAACGATTTCTTTTACCATTCATCGAGCACCTTTAAGATAACCCAATAAAGTACCCCCTTGTCGACCATTCTAAGCTAGAAATAGGCTCCAAAAGAAGTAAACAACCAATTATCCGATCACGATGACTAACCGTTCCCGTTCACAGCTTCTCCAGCAATTCACCCCCCTCTTCCATATGCAACGCACTGGCAGTCTTCCCTCACCAACCGAAATTGGATTACTTCACGATGCATTGGAAATAAATTAACTAAAAGATCCCGCCCCTACATCAGCTGCTTGAAATCTTCTCTCCAATTCGATCAGGTCGCTAACGGGCATGCTCATCTATCAATGCTACACCGCTAATGCCTCAAGACTCTCAACTCCTAAATGCTATAACATGTTTATGTCAGCACGTCAATGAGCAAGTTGGGTGCAACATGAGCTTCAACGACTCTTCAATATGCACTCAGAATATGAAACACATCGAACGCCATCTAAGCCTAAACAAATGGATACCTAATGTTTTGTTGCAGAGAGTATACCTGCTCTTTGCAAAGTCTATTCAAAAATTTCCATGAAGGTGGATGGAAAGTGAAATAAGAAAATTGAGCAGAGAAAACATAGCAGTGAAGTGTTTAAAAAAATTTCATAACGAGTCAGATGAACAGGAAATGATGAAAAATACAACTGAAATAGAAGTGAAAAGAAGGAAAAAAGCGGAAACGATTAAAATCGTGCCTCTGCGAGCTGCAAAAGAAAACCTCGAAGTAGCCCTATCGAATGACAGCAGGTTTCAACAGATGTGAATAAGGTCGCCGTTCGACAGAAAAAAAAAGTCCACAAATCCATAGCGATGTCAACGATGCAACTTTCGGCTAAGAGGCTTCAACGAGAAGCAATTGGCCAGAGAACGGGATTCACTGGTAACACCGGCATTGATGGAAAATTTTGAGAAATGGTTCCGGGAAAGGACTGTCATCGAGAGATTTTACTCTGCATAACACAGGTCCAAGTGGTCTTTTAAAACAGCAAACAGGAACACAGCTTAAGATAATGGTCATGACTCAGATGGCAGCCAATCATCTAGTGAGTTTGTTGTATGCTTTACAGATAGTGAAAACCTCGAATGAAACACCGGGGTTCTAAATTTTTCAAAACATTCTACTGGGAAATTTACTGAGAACTTTTTATTACAGCAAGAGTTACTTTCGTTGTCAGATTTTCGGCAAGATATAACAAATGTGTGCATTGTCTAAGATTGCAAATTGTGAGAATAAGGTTTTTATCAGCTTTATGCTAGGAGTAATTGAGGTTTTAGGTGGGTGATGGGAGTAGGTTTCAAAAAATTAGACTCAAGGCGGGAATTTCAAGGTTATATGAGAGGTTTCATAGCAAGTTTATTTAACCTCGCATTCTGCAGGAACAATTTTTATATAAGTGTGTTTCAAATACAAAATTAAGCACTATTAACTTTCCGATTTGTCGTTGTTGCAGAATCCCACTAAGCGGATGAGGCAATTGTGTTGTTATGAGGGAAGATGGATGCGATGGGTGTGTGATTTGCTGGATCGGATATGAAGTGGGCACTCAGTGCCAAAATTAAGCTGCAGCACTTAGGCGGGAAATGGCATTTGAACGTGCTGACAGCGGGCGTAAACATGCACGACAGATGGTCGAGCAGATAAAGCATTCAAGCAATGTGCGCGATAATGATCGATATGACACACAAATATATATACAGTTGACGTGCATCAAGCCGGCTATGCCCCATCACATTTAATTCTTTTCACTGCCTTACAATGCAATAAAGTATCAACCGGATGCCCTTCGAGTGGATGTAATGATGACTCCTGCCCAGGTTTTAAATCACCTTGTGGGAAATTTGCTATTATTACTTCAAGGTAAATCAGTTGGTGGTAAGTTTACCACTGTTAGTGCCACCAACAACTTCATTCACTTCAAGGACGATAATGAATCGATGATGTTTACAAAGATAAACGATAAGCGAATCAGCAATGAAGTATAGAAAAAAAAAAAACAGCAGGCGGTTCGCTTAGAGAGACAACAGAACGCACCAATATTACATTGAAAAAAAGAAGCAACGTTTCCACGTCAATATTCATACCGATGTAAGCTCGTACCTGCACAGGTAAAGCCCACAGGTATGCATCCAGGATTAGAAAGTTGTCTCGCATTATGCGCATTCCAAGTCTCGGTTATTGTGTAATAGAAACACAAAAAACTAATACAAAAGTTTAACGTGATTATTGGTCAAGACATATATGGTCATGAAACTGAAACGTGATTATCATGAAACTGTTCTACGCTAAGGGATTCTGATAATTCCAATAGCTCTAGAATTATGAGTTCCACACTGCCACGAAATTGTGTGAATTATTTCCTTAGTCAGCATGACAGCATACTGGCATATGAATAAGTTGCCAGCATAAACAAATAAGCTGTTAACAAGAAATGGCACCTTAGAAAAAGTGAAAAAAAAAACTTTATTAAAATCTACGAGTGGAGAAATTAAAGTTAAGGCTTAGAAATGGTACCGACCTGCGATATCTGCGGAATGGCCCAACGTCGGCAAATCCAGAACGACCAAAAGACCCGTAGTACAGAAGTAGAATATAGCAAGTGGAAGATGGCGAAATCGCATCGTATACAAGACGTACTACTGAGTCTGATTAGTAATGAAGGAGGACTCGCGAGGTGAGCAGCAAGCATACGCACTTCGACGAGTGCATCACACTCGGTGTGCTATCGTGCAGCCAATAAGTTGCAACGCTGCACCGCGCAACTCTCAGTTACAGCACACTCGTGCACAATCGCTACCGAATGCTAGTGCTTTTATCCTCGCCACCGCACGAGCACAAATCCTGCAAAACAACATCCTCGGATCACATCTCATCGTTCACCGCAAACATACAACAATACTCACAAAGCTGTCATGCTAAAGCACATATCTGCACATTGTGTTATGATCACTATATAGATACGCACTGCGCTTGCCAATGTCAACATAGACATCAACTCGATTAGACAGCCCCGATCACAGCTTCTGCAGCTAAACTCAAGTGGGGCTTTGACGCTTCGAAGCAAAACCAGTTATTCATTGGCGCATGCTGTAGTTGCACTTTCGTAATGATGCACATCAATGATTGCGAGCAAGCATTAGTTGATTATAGAGGCACAATACCTGAGAAACCTGTCAGCATTATCGCACACAATTATTCCGGACGTGTTCTTCATCATCTAATCTTCACATTTGAATTTAATACCTCTCTGAGGGCACTTTCCGTCAGCGAATACTACAAGTAAATAATCAAAGACTACATAATGGTCGCGCAAACTCTCTCATACTTTGTCACAATCATCACATATATCTAGCAAAAGGGAATGCCAGCCTAAGGAGTCACAGAATTAGCATTAAATCTGACTGGAAGGAAAACTTGTGATCTTTTTCCAATTTTTCTTTTTCAACCTAAAAAATTTTTGTCGTGTCCCCTGATATTTTTAAAGTTTCTACAGCCAAACTCTGTGAAACCAATTGTATGTTTTCTTCTGAAATCTTCTGCTCAAATATTCCGCATGTAAAAATAGCCAAACCATCAGCAATAAAAAAGTTAAACGTTAGGTTATAAGTAGAGCGATGTATCGGTCTACACATTAATGACGTATTTCTCCTCATCCAAAGCAATAACAACCCCTAGGCGCTTAAAATGCATGCAGAAAAACGAAAGACACACTAAACTCTCTGACGCAGAAAAGAAAGAGCCTAGGTAATGCTTCACAACAACCTCAACATTAAGCTCATTTTAGCACCTCACAGCTCTGCTTAGACCACACCGCACTGAAGCCCGATATTTATTCAATACAGACTGTGCAACACATCCAATCTGTGAGTTGTTGCCCACATGTGCTCTTCGATGTGCACACGCCAGATGAAAAGCGCGTGATGTACACGCTAACTGATTTTTGAAGGGCATTTTCGTGGATATCATCCAACCCGTAACGAGCAAAAAAGAGAAAAAAACTTGCGAGTTCGGAAAACGTCGAAAATTTCAATTTTTTGCAAAGACTCTTTCAAGGATCATACATCTCCCGGCTATTAGTCACGCTACATTCCCTCCCTCCTTCCTCTCCGATAAAACGTCCTTTGAAAATAATAGATCCTGAAAAACTGCAAACTTTACAGCCTTTTCCGCTTCGAAAAGAAATCACCTCTTATGCTTAAATATGGCGAAAGAAGCCCCATCTGTAGCTGTTTGCTCCTTTGATATGACTCTACTTAGAAGCTGATCAAGATGGTTAAGCGAGGAAAGAGGCAAAGAGTAAAGTCTCGAAATTTTGAGTAAAACAAAAATCCCTGCTACTAGGAAAAAGAATTTTTGCAAAAACAAAGCTTTTTAACTCGAGAGGAGGAGGGGGAGTTATAACGCCATAAATCTCTCCAGTCTCCCTAGCAAGATCCTTTTTCTCGACGGAAATAAGAACAAGGTCTTGAAACAATCTTATCTTGAAAATTGCATATCGCAGAAAGAGCTAATAAAGGCAGACTTAAGGCAAATAATGCAGATTTAAGTGTCAAATTCAGCCAACAGTTCAAAGAGCATTCGAAAACTCGAAAAATTTTGCGGCCTAAGCACAGTGTGGTTAGACATCACAGACTAGGTAAACATTTGCAACCTGTGAAGCAAACAATATCACTACTAACGCAGTTCACTTAAAAGATATTAAACGATACTGGACAGTATATGGACACTGGACACTTCAGAAAAGCAACATGGCGCCTAGGAAAGGTCTCCTCACCCAGTCTTCTTAAAGAAAACTCCCCCGTAAGTTCTCTCTCAAATTTACATCGACTAAAAAAGGTGATCATCCCATAAATCCCTCGTTCACTAACACCGAAATTCTATAAATTAAACGCCACTTCCAGTGAAAATGGGGCTCACGCGCATGAGTCGAATTTTGGAAGGAGGTGCAATTTGTTCATATGTGAATGAATAGACAGTTGATATAATTGAAAGAAAAGCCACAAGTAAACGTGCAAAGCTAGAACATGTAGTGCTGAATGCTTGTCTAGAAGACATCGCAACGCGTTCCCTTTGTCTTTGAAACAGATGGACAAAGTCACAAGGCAAGCGAACGTGAACATTGCCTTTGACGCCTTCACCGACAATTTGTGCCTCACAGCATTTCCACACTTCACTGAGTATCGTGCCAATCTCTGGACTTCAGTCTATATTCCATTATCCTTGCTCTAACTATAAAACTTCAGCAACTCATGTGTGCCATTTAGTACTGCTGATTCGTCTATCTACAGTTGTTTTGATCGATTATCCTATACATTCGTTCCGTTTGATCACCCATTGAAATCAACACAATGAATTGATGCATATTTTTTGTAAATGATGGAAAGATCCTTCTTGCACAAGGTGCACGATAACTTTCTTAATAGCGATACGTTGACGTTGCTACAGACAACTACTGAAATGTGAAAGTTTTTCCACGTTTTTTCTGATGCGTCCGATGTTCGCCTCTTCGAGTAGTCTATGTTGGTCACCTCCTATTTACTGTATTTGCATATAACGGTGCTGCTGCTTGCCAAAAGCAATATTAACTGCCAATGGCCAAACGCTTTCATCGATTTGTTTTATTGAGTCGAGAGTATTTTGCGTTTCATTGAGAGATAACTGTGTTTCCCCGAGGAAGATGAATCGCGAAGGCAGGCGTCAGCACGTTTCATCACCTTATTAAATTTTAGAGTGAGTATAAACATTAAGCCCTCCCCTTCACCCTTATCAAACATGATGACTCATTCAACACGAACATTATACATTGCTCTGTTTAGCTATAGTTACAGATGAAAAGCTCAATTATGCAGTCAACCCTCAAGTAATAAGTAAAGCCAAAATTGTAACAGCAAATTTTTCAAATGAAGAAATATTTCTCAGCAGCATTCAGCAATCGCTAGTGGAATTACAGGTATATGTATCAGATGAAAAAAGAACAGAAAGGAAAACAAAAATAACGAATAAAGAAGTAGCAAAAATCCTCCCATGAGCTCACAACAACGGCAACACTGAAAACAACTGAAGGTTCAGTGCAAGTGAACAACAATAGCATATGAGTCGAGATGAATGGATTGGCGCATGAAATATGGCAAAACGGGTGCATTAACGATATTTTTAGATAGCACATTTCATGGATGTACAACACGGAAATCGCTCTTTCGTGTTTCTGAAAATCTTTCTTCCCAATAAAATATGCAAATAGCAAAAAAGGATAGCTGGAAATAATGCCGTAACATATGCCACTATCGACAGCCATTTCCTTCTTTTAAATCCATAAAAATCATGCGTGATCCACGATTATAAAACATTTTCAAAAATCGTGCAATAAAGGACACATATGTCATTGCCAACTATTCTTTAAATCACACTCAAAATTCAAGAAGCGCTTATCATCTGGCTACGATAACATTATGGACCGAAGCAAACATTACTAAGGAAGTGACTTGGCGATGACTAATTTACCACCTCTTCGCCGATAGAAAACCTTTGTTGTTGTCGCTGCACTCGGTTTTTGCCGTTTATCTCTCAATCACTAATCGCTAACAAATTTTTCTTGCACTTGATAACACCACCTCGTGAACTTTACCACATTCATTGCTCTCCTTCTCCCTGACAAACGTATCTGCCCCTTATAATAAGCAAAATGAACCACTCCTCACAACCGCTTAAAATAGAACACAACAAGTCGTATAAAGGCAAAAGCATCGAAGCAATAAACCAGACACTACAGCAGAGAGAAACTTCGTTTGGCAAAATAGTTTGTATGCAGTTGCCCCTCGCTATGAACACATGTGATAAGAACAGAAAGATGACAACTACGCTCAACGAAACCTTTGCCTTTTTTTGTGAATAGCACATTAGTTCCATGTCTGCTGCATTCCAGCAGAACACCTGTTTCATTTAAACCATTGCGATAAGCGTTTTCGAGGAATACTACTATAGCAACCATTACATCAAAATAATGGGGAAAATAGGTACAGAAATGGGGATGCAATATTATCAAATCAAATTATCACTCATCAGAGGAGTAAAGAATATTAGAATACAACGTTGAGCACTAGAAAATGTCATATCATTCATATGGACGAATGAATATATGAAAGAAATGGAAACCTCAACGTTGTAGAATCATTTGGCTCGATAATATCGAAGCAAATTAAAGAACGTCGTTCGGACTCCCTTCCATCATGGATATTACTTCTACGAACATTTTAGTTTACATTGAAATAAAGCGTTGAAAAAACGCTCGGGAGAAGTGTTCGATAGAGAAGCATTTGCTCGCCCAAAATAATCCATAAAATATTTATTCTCATAATAGCCACACTAGACGATAGCTAAGGATTTCGAGTAATCCTCTAAAACAATATGCAGAACCATGCATGGCTCCAACCCTGCGTCGACACAGCAAAAGGCTCAAATTCAAGTTCGTATATACGATTCTCTGGCAAGGAGAGGGCGCCATTTTTCAAAATTAGCCACTATTCAAAAGTCAAGCGTCGCAGGAAGACAATAAAAGCATTTGCAAGCATTTCGGTATGGACCTGATCTAATCACTCTATTCTCGCTCGAAAATTTCGAAAGAAAAATTCATAAGCCTCACGAAATAATTGGTTCTACCATGGCAGCATATAGTCATAATTTGAGGATCACTTGATCTATCGAAAAATAAAATACGCATTTTAAATTCTCACCGATTTAAGGGCTCAGATCATAGTGAGTTCCTATCCCTCTCTTTAGTTTATTCATGTCAGTAGTGGTAATTCGGTCACAATCATGCATTACTTCATTTCATCGTTTTCTTTTCGAAATGAAGAACAAAAAAATCTGTCAAGCATTTTTTCCATATTATGCGGGAGAGTTTGATTCTCAAATTTGATTGTTTCTAAGAAGTCAACTGGCAATAGTTTTCAGCTCAGAATTTGTTCCGACATAATTAATATGCAAAATAGTGATAAAACAGCCAAATCAATTGATATAATTTACAGATGTCGAGTAATAGAGTACTTGAAAAAATGTGAAACAACAATTCTAACCACTATTCATATACACTGCAAGAGAAATCAACATCTCAACCAAAAACTGCACCAAAGCAGTGACGGGAGAGTAACCGAAATGCGCACTCACACATATCTCATCTTGAACCATTCCGTTAGCTCATTCAAAATATTCAAACCAAAAATTACGCCACGTATTCTACACTAAAAAATGCGTTGCTGCCTTTCACGCCCATATTTCTGTCGTCTCTGCGAACCGTTTCGTGTGGTGCTGAGAGCACGGGAGGGAGGAGAGGAAAAGGAGAGGGTGGTGATGGAATTTTCCGATTTCTTGGTCCTTCAGGTCTGCTTACATCAAAACGCTTGATGCTACTTCTTTCACGAATTGAAAAAAGTTTGCTTGAATCTCTACCTTTGCTTTCAAATTGTGCTGTTTTTAACCCCGTATTACATTTAAATAGAGACATTCGAAAGCAGCACATTAATATAGAACTTCACATCGATTAGGAATAAATCGGAACCTTCATTAAAGCCCAGATTCAGCATTTTCGCGAAGAATATAGAGTGGTCCTCGAACAGCAATTCTTTTCTGCAGGCTAAGCTATACAGGATGTAAGGCCACCCCGTCGAAGCAAAGCGGTGTAGAACGGGAGCGGCCGCAAGGAGAAGGCAGCATTCGACGCGCATTCTTCTCTCACCGGCAAAAGTGAGAGCGCCTGGAGCACGCGCTTCTCTAGCCAACTAACGTTGAAACACTGCGAACAATGAGGGTTGTAAGGTTCGAGGTTGCAAATGAGCGCAGTTCTTTGTCATAAGTGTGACGTGCACGACGAGATGTTGGCTAACGTTAACGACAGCTTCCCTCTCAAACCATAAAGAGCATCGAGAGGTCAACTTTGATCGACATTATATGACGGATTTTTTTTGCGATTTGTTTCATGTGTGTCATACCTAAAAACATTTCACATCGACTTCGCCTATGATACCTTATGATGCAGTTTCCAAAGAATATAATGGTAAAAATTTCGAGGCGCATACGCAATACATTAAAAAAGTTGGTTTACTTCGCTAACTAGATTTAATTTTGGATTGAAACTGCAGTTTACAAAAAAAAAGAAAAAAACGTTTCGAATCGCTTCGTTCGCACGGCTTTACAACGCCAATATGAGAAATAATCGTCGTTATTGAACTTCTTGGACGATATTGATAACAGCTCAAAGAAATTTGGCTCAATTCGCTTGTTTCAATTTTTCGATTTCTGGGAGAATGAAAGAGCATCTCATTGTGCACATGATACCTATCAATTAATAAATAACCCCGTGAATGCGCAATGCGAAACCTTCGCAAGTGAAATAATTTGCAGATGAAGCAATTCGGCATCAAATCTACGAAGAGGTCCTTCTTTCAGCTATAAACCCCTCCGCACTTTTTGTTGCAACGCCCAACAATTGTCGTTGATCCAACTTTATCTTCTAATCTAAAGAAAATGACGTCATCTTATAATCTTCACTCACTGCTTTATTGGTTCTCAAGAGCAGTGACGAGTATGTGAATTGCTTCTGAGATGGAATCCCGAGATATAAAGTGTCCGTGAAAATCACAGTGCTATTTTCTTTTATTGCATTGCACAATTGAACGTCACTATTGCATTTATACAATTCGTCACTCTCAGTTGATTTTGTGTGTATTACACAGCGGAATTGCCAGCAAATAATCTCTCTTACTATCAGTAAGCAACGAATCTTGCAATGCGAGAAATGCAATCGTTACAATAACCTTCTCATCCAAAGATTGTTACATCACTTTCGAAATATGCATAAAATAATTGCAAATTTATAAATCAAAGTGTAAGATAGGAACACCATCGAAAATTGAAGTGATAGACCAACCGCTTTCAAAAATGCTCAGCAAATAACAAAACATGGATGACAATGCATTCATGTTTTGATCAAACCGATCGCTATCACAACGGTTCAGCAAAAGACTTGTTTTTTTCACGTGTGTCATGGTTCCACTTAAAACAAAATGTCCTTTCATATGTGAACTTTTGAGCTTTTATACGTGTCTAAAGAATTTCTTGACGGATTAACATGCGAGCTCATATATAGGTCAATCTGTAATGCGGATTATTTTAAACGAATTTCGTATCTCTAACTTCCATTGTTGAACAGTTGGAATTGTGGGATAGACATACGTATAGGCATCGACAAGACATCACAATAGTTTTTGCATATTTTGATCGGACAAAAGCTAATGAAAATGTCTCTGCGAATTAGAAATGCAACGTTTTTTAGACATCAAAAAGTGAAAAATTATTTGGATCAAAAGAACAATGGATGAATGCAAAAAATGGTCAACTTTTTCAACCATTTAGGGGGAAATCTTACTAAAAATGCAACGAAAGCAGACTGCAACATTGTAACATACTTAGTTATATCCAATAAACCCTCAACAAACCTTCTTAGTCCATGCTTTTTACTATGAGACTCGGAAGAGGAATTTTTATGATTGAGATGTTGCAAGCTAAAACTTTGGAGAAATAATATTCTCCGTCAGTGAACCCTCTCTCCCCTCTTAAGATATTGGGAAATCTATGGCCGCCGAACTGCATTCCTCATGCTTGCTCTGTTATCTTAAAAGGGCACACTTCGAGTCAATAAGTTAGGCATTCCGTTCAACTCCATTAGCGAAAGCCAACAAATCATGCAGATTCTTGCGCCTCAACGAACAGAAAATGGCAACTTTCACTATTCGCGTGACATCCAAGTCGATAATACAACTGTACTTGGATGCGCATAATTAAGGAGAAGAGGGGAACGAGGAGCTCACCGTTACCGTCAAGAAGACCTCTAACTCGTCTACTTTGTCTTTTCACTTATATACTACTCGAAATATGCAAAAACAAACACTGTTTCAACGTAGACTGCACTACCCGTTCGTTTAAAAATGTGTCAATTCTCATGCAAACACTGTATTCTCCGTTTAGGCTTCCCAGCTGACAAAGTTTGCAACTCCTCGCATTAGACGCGTGCCATGGGGAAGAAGAAAAGGGGATTATGCCGTTCACATATTTGGAGAAAGGGCTATGGCTGACACGAGAACGAAATGCATGCACGTCATGTTCTTGTACCTCACATTTGCTGGTAGTTTTTCGAATTCAGTGCATCAATATGCAAAATTAGTAAGTCAAGACCTGAAAGTTTCAAAGGAAAGGAAAGCTTATAATGAAGGTGGAGGGCTGGTAGAGGATCATACTGTTCGTAAATTTCCACAGCGGATGTATATGTTCAAGAAGAGGGCAAATAAACGAGGAAATGTGTTTTTTCCCCGGATGTCCATACTCGCTACACAACGCAGCGTCGAATTCGATTGAACACGTGCACAAGACAATTGAGAACAGCTTCTGAAGTGATTCATTGTGAGGAATTGATTTGAGTGAGGAAAACGCGCATCGCGACGTGAAAACATAACGTTGTACGATATGCCGTAACATATAGGCTGCTATCTAGAATACAGACGAGCGTGAACTCGAACTATGCGCTATGAACGTTGCAGAAGGGAACAGGCATTCGGTTTGAAACAAGCGTTGAAACATATACAATTGTGTCTCCAACGTTGTCTGCCTTCGATGAACGCCAAACATACGACAGTGCACGCCAACAGTGCTGCTTTCAATGGTGACGAAGCAGCGTTTTGGCAATAACTGCCCCATGCAAACGATTCAGAAGCGCTATTTGTACACCTCCGTCCGTCGCTTCGGACGCATTAAATGTCGACTACTGCACTTCTATGTCCTGCCACATATTCCATCGGAAACACGTCGCTGCGCTACTCTAAAGAATGGACAGTCAAGCATGCTAGTCAAAAGACAAGCTTCTGTCAAGAAAAGGCGATTTCCCTTGCAAGTAGTACACATTGTTTGGCTAGACTGAACCCAAAACGAACGAAGAGAGTTTCCCCTCGGAAGTATGAATGTAAGCACGAGATGGAATGAACGATACCGAGGAAATGAGACGTCAATAAAGCGCGACGCTCAATTAGAAACAGTAAGTGCATACACTTCTGCAGCAATGAAAGCCTGATTACAGCAATTTTTTACAAGGTAAACGGCAAAATTGCCAGATCAGGCGGTGCTGACATAACAGCCGGAGTCAAACAATAAAAGTTGTCAGCCATCCAGTGAAACTAAAGCCATAAAAAGTGAAGCACAACGAGAGAGGAAAAAAGCCGAGGAAATGAACGGAACAACGAGGAATGGGGCTGTCCCCGAGGACGCCTTGCGCCATTGCCAAACAGCACATCGCTCGCACGCCCAGTTACCGCGCGCGCACTCTCGCACGCCCCGCCTCGGCCATGCGTTCATAGATGGCACTCTCCTAGCGGTGTGTATGTGCCATGCTGTGCTGCATAATTAACGCCCTATACCAGCTCTGTGCGCTACTCCCTTGGCCTCTCACAGCAATGTGGTCCCCTCTCCACTCTTTCCTCGTTCCTCGATCCCTGTTTATACCAACTGTTCCCACTGTGAACCTCGTAAACCTTCAGCTTCTAGGGTCTACTTGGCTTACTTGCAAGGTCCTGCTGCATCACCAACAAGCAGCCCATATCTCGACCTCTGTTATAACAAAGTATGACCACTGAGCAAAGTTTTCCAGCGCATCTGACATATTTATAAACAATGAAGGTTTGACTTCAACATTTAAAGAGTGAGCGAAAGTCGCATTAGCAAGTGGTTCTTATGTCGTAAAAAGTTGGTGGATAAGTTATGAACGACCTTCACTGAAATACGTCAGGAGAACGGCCTTTCAAAATTTGTTCACTTTCATAGGTACATTCCAGGATTAAACTCATGCAAAAGCCTACTATGCCAGAATTTTAATGCTCTATGAAACTTTCAATTTGAACATCCAGACCATAGTAATAGAAGATGCTGCTGAGCGGGCCATGACTACAGTTTAGCATTTTCTTTGCTTTTATTCCTAGAATAGATTCTTGATACATCCTTGACACACATTTGTAGAAAGTTGTGGATGTGTTTTACAGGGAATCGACAGAAGTTCCCCCGTCCACAATTTTTATGAGGCATGCTTCTCCCTACTTTTGTAGGTTGGGCTCTTTCCTACCCTTCTCTTTTTCCAATGCCTCTCTTCCTTATCTTTTCGAAAAATTCTATTCTAACTGCTGAAAACTAAGAAAATCCTCTTTTCCACCTAGATCTTCTTTTTTTTTTAAACCATGGTCTTACCCGGGGAGCATCCCCAACATTTTCCGAATATACTTTTTTTTTTTTCAGCACAACCGACAATCCCATCATTAATATGCTGTGATAAAATTACAGCGTTGAAAAACGTGCAAACGAACAAAGGCGAAAACAAAGAGCACAAAGAAAAATAATAGCAGAGATTATCTTGCTCCCTATCGCTCCTTCTTCTTTTAGTTTTGTTGCGATAACTTTCTACTATCATTTATATTTTTCAAAGAATTACATCCAAAAAATATTCGGAAAAAATCTGCATCATATCTAAACAGCAATGTTATGAAATTGCTTTTGTTTTCGCGATATTTCATCTGGTACATCATCGACCTTAACCTGTTCTCGGCCTTTGAGTTATTACGCTTACCTCTACTTTAAGCTCATTCTACACGCCCTCCCCCCGCCATCCTACTTCCATCTCCCTTCTGAACAGTCGTCATAGTACCCCTAGACCACGCTAAGTAAGAGAAAGAAACCGAAAAAGCAAAGTGACGAAACGTGAATATAGCATCTCTGAGATCATTCGATACGAGTTCTAATGCACGCTCTATTCGCCCAGGGCAAAAAAAAACGTTTCAAGTACTTCATTATTGCCTATTGAAATCCGATGCCCTCGGAAGATCTTTGGTTTTTGAGGACTGTGTTTCTATGTTGAGATTAAAATATTCTTTGAAGTGAAAAAAAACTTTAGCTCAACGTCGTTCACCAAAAAACACCTGTAATCTCTAAATATCAGAACACCCTCCCTTCCCCTATCAAAGCTCACTGTTTCGGAGTGGAAACTGTTATGTGCTACAACTCTTGCTCTCTTTTTCTTCAGTACAACTCCTTCGATTGCGGTGGAAGTCTTATTGCCCTGAGCCTTTAACAGACAGCATACTGTGGTGCATTACTTACTCATTAAAAACTGTTTAGCTTTAAAGACTTCAAGTACGCTGTCAGCTGTAATAATTGCACTTAGATTTTAGGTGTTAAACTGCTCAGCAATCAAAATAGAGAGATGAAATTCAGTGCAAGATAAACTTGGTCTTCAGAGATGATATGACAAAAGAATTGAACTGTTCCAGGGAAAATAGCAAACAAATTTGAACATTAGAAAAAAATTTGCGATGAAAGAGTATTTTTCATAGTATTAGAAAGTATTAGTTCACAAATTTTAAATTTTTGCATCATATAGCATAAGCTGATACTTCTCAGACATTATTTTGATCATTAAGCGAAACGAAGTGATACAATTTTAAAACGAGCGGACGATAAAATAGATCTCGCTGGTATCGCTAATCAACATATATTGCGCCCATTGCAAATATTGTGTCCACCGAAAAAAAAAGGTGCCGGAAGGGTGATAAAGACAAAATTAATCTCACTATTCAATATTGTCGAAAAGAAACGCCGGAAATTGATCAACGCGACCAGAATACACTCTATAATAGTGAACTGACGAAAAGCTTATAGGAAAATTAATGGAAGAGTCGAAATTTAATATCTAATGCTTCTGACTATTAATGCGGCACTGAGAACGAAAATCGAAAATTCGCTGACTCATTGAAGAAGCAATGCGCCAGACTGATTAAAATTGTGACCACGCTTGCAGTCAACAATTATATATGGCAGATCTCTGTCTCTCTACTGTTGCCAAGGGTGAGGGGAGGGGGGAGGGATGGATTGTTAATTACTAATATTCAAGTAAATAAAAATTTCATATTTAGCATAAACATCGCTATCAATGAGTTTAACTATCATATAGCATATTCATTATCCTCGTTGGTTCCTTTACTTTAATTGAATTAAAACAGTTCATTATAAGTGTCATAGTTTAACATAAGCAAGCGAAAGAAACCGTCTTTCACCATGTTATGTGATGATGGCATCAACAAAGATTTCCACTGAAGACGACATCAGTCTCAAGTGGAGGATCGATGCAATGGGATGCGTTCACATCTAGATATTGTTGCTATTTTTTCCCACATCCATACACTGTCAAGAATGTTGATATACAAAAACAGCAGCAATGGTTATTCGTTATAAACATAATCCTTAATCAGGGCCATTCGACGTTCAACAGGAGATACGTATTCCTACACAGCAATTACAAGGTTCTTTCTACCTGGTGATTTTTGTTAGGCTATTTGGTTGTTAGCGTAAAGGCAGGAGTAAGGAAGGCAGTCCCCTCCACCTTTTCAGTTGCACTCATAAACTTCTTTCCAAGTCCAAGATTATAATGACGCTTTAGCTTATCTATCTAATCCGTGCTTATAAAGTATGTATAATTGTACGTTGATGAGTTGTCTTGGTGAAGCAATTTCTGTTAAATGTTTTAGCGACTTCAACTTCTTTGATGCGTAGAAGTAGACATTTGCAGACCAGTTCTGCGCCACACCGATCGTGCCACTAGGCCCACACACGGAGTTTGAGTGAAACGATTTGATTTACGGAATTCGGGGATGCTTCAGGCTAGAATTTTGAGATTCGGAGAATATAGCCTCGAATCTGCACCAGTGGATAATCCCTTTTATCAAATCCCATGCAGACCTATCAAAACCTACGGTGTAAAATTTTTAAAATGCGCGAAAATATACGCATTACAATTAAATCAAGAAAGTTTCGCAATAGTTTATCTGAAAAAACGGATGGAGAAAGGAAATTCCGGTGAGGATCTCTATCACGATTCAGAGGTTGAAATTGGGAAACAACTGTATTGGTCAACAACCAACTTTTGTCAATAGTGAGTTAAGACGTATGAGTCTACGTTGCTTTTGAAAACATCGTTTGTATTCTTTTTTGGAGGAGCTGAAGAGGGGAAATAGCAGTGTAAGATTATTTTTTAGTTTTTATTAAAAAAAGTTGGGAAAATTTTTCATTTTTGTTTTTTTCCTCATAATTTATTTGCGAACTTCTGGATTCTTAAAAATTGAGTGGATGATGATCCCTAGACGAGGAATCCGACGGAATAATTCACTTCACTGACAGGAAAGTTCCTGACACACCATAAATTTTCATTGAATGGAAATCCTGCATTTCTTTGGAAACCAGTAGAACTTATGCTCAAATCACTGCATCAAGATTCAAGTGCAACTTTTTCGTAGTCATTTTTTGACGCGATTTACGAATTTCGAGACCACTTTGTTCTGTCACGTCTTGTTCAATTAGAAGCTTGCTTAAGTTGTGAAAATTCCGATTTCAACAATACATAAGAAGGACGTCGTAACCTGTTGTGGACTGTTCCATCCTACTGGAAAATTGCTGTCCAGGCAAACTTTTGCCAAGAATCCCGTTGAAAGTATGGCTGAAATATATTATCTTTTGTTCGTTGAACCTCACTTCAAGTTGGAGGGAGTCGTTCAATCAAAATCACGAAATTCTATGCGCGAACGTCACTTTTGTGAACGAATAAAAACCGCGAAACCTTTTCGAATCGAAAAAACTTTTTTCCTAGCAGGCAATCAATTCATCAGAATGCCAATGGAAAGATCTCTCGGGCTTCCGATTTTCAACAGAATAAAAAGAAAATCTATGAAAAAGTGAGTTTTTTCTTATGCACGTAGTGAACAGTGAATGAAAGAACGAGACGTGATAGAGTGCAGCGGTCATCAACTTTTTTATTTACATCGATGGTCGATGCAAAAAGATTATGCCTCAACAAGGTTGACATGATTAACTTATACTATTAACTTTGAAAAATATTTTTCAGATTGAGAGAAATTCTCGGAAATGCGGAAAATTTTTTCTAACAATGAATCATTTTATCGCTCTTTTATAGAAGCAATTTTATGCATCAAATTTTTAATACAATATAATAATCAATATGAAGATGGTTTATAAATTCCTATTACGAATGGAAGGCAAAATTTTTCAGAATCGTTTCCTAAGAACTTCAAAGAAAATGCAATCTTTAAACTGAGCGCTATAAACTCAAATAGATGTGTTGCACTGAATTTCTGATCAGAGGATAAGTAGGAAAATTGCAAAGGAAATGCATTATCTCCATATAATCAAGAAAAAGTAATCACCCACAACATACCAACTACTACAGTACACTGATAAAAAACAATGAATTATGCATAACAATGGATTCATATTTGAGGAGAGAAGACCGCTCACACAATCCTTCAAAAAACGATTCTCGTTTCCCGAGCCGATCAAGGCAAGATGCATGCAAACTTACAGTAACATCTGGGCGTCTGTCTATTAATCGTTTTGCATTTGTTGAATGGGCTTGAAAACCAATACAATTGAAAAGAGAGGGGGGGGGGGGGGGGGGGGGGGGGGGGATGTCGAGCAGTGTTGCCACTGTTTAGAATTTATGCAATTTGCTGGTCTGGATGAAAGGAATGTAAAACTTGTTGAACAATTTTTATGAACGAACATTTAAGAGAAACAGCGAATACAGCGAAAAGTTCACGACGCTAATTCTGCATGAACAGAACAGAATAGTTTCTTTTCACTTCCTTAAAAAGGAAAAAAGACCGAGTGCAAAAAAAAACTATCTGAAAAGAACAATTAGTGAAACAGAAGAACGAGAATCAGGAATATCACCACATATAGGTAAGAAGTATAACAACGTACGCATACCGCAAATGTTGTCTTGAAGTAATATAACGACGCTGTGTGCTAGCATCTTCATAACAAGAAATAAAATTTGCCCACTCGAAAACGTGCAGTGTGAGCCAACAAAATTCAACGGTAACAACCTTGACGTGAACCGAATATCCATCGTCTCCCAACACCAATAAGTTATTGGTTAAATCCTACCCGTAACATACGGACCTTCACATGTAATGACAACAATAATAACAACCACTAACATCATTATTAAGCAACACTACATTCTTAGGTAGTATTTTACAGCTACGTGGGATTTTATCGCCAAGTTGTGATTCACATTAAGCAATATTCACCTGGATGACAGAATTCATAAGAGGAAATTAAACTTACTGCAACTTTGGACCAACTTTTCAATGCATTCCTGTGTTCTTGCTAGTTTAACAAACAGATGTAAACGTTTGCAGAGATCGAACAAAGCGCCAAGGCTGTTGTGCCTGCGAGATTCGGCCATTTATCATCAAACAAACAAACATAAAAATAAAAAAAAATCTTTACGCATTTCTTCGATGGAAAGAATGAGTTCTCTGGGCAAACTCTTTTTTGAGGGGAACTTTTATGCGGACAACCTCCTCATGATTTGCTGCTCATAAAATGCTTGCCTGTTTGTTGGATTTAAAGGATTCTAGAATGAGAACAACTGGCCGAAAAGAATGAAAAAGAATGAAGCAACCAAGAAAAAATTTTCATCGACCTCCCGATGACTGTAATTTTCGATGTGAAATACATAATCGTGAGAATAGTACACCAATTAAAAATACAAATTTCAAGTGATTCAAAATTTTCAGCTAAAATGGTTGCGAGGCTGAATATATAAAACGTTCTACACTTAGAAATGCTAGTTACTGGTGAAAGCTTCTATGTTGAGGATAGGCTATCTCAGCGGTGGGCCAGTTACCTGAGGCATACAATATGCCTTTCTATGGGGAACCGCGAGAGCTTCCAGAGTCTTGAATATTGCACCAATTAGGTTTGCAGTAAGCTTTTTGAAAAGGAAGCATAGGTGACCTTGAGTGACAGATAAATAAGCTAGCATGACGACGCTAAAAAGCAAGGAGGAATATTTTGAAATTACTAGCGTCATCTTTGAATGAATTTTCGAGCTAGAATTTCCCAAGCAAATCTTTTGAAGTAATGATTTGAAATGATGGCTCACTGTTTATGAGAAAGCAATTTTAAGAACTTCACTAACTTCCTGCACACCCATTGCAAATAGGACAAATCCTTATATACGATATAAGTTATGGGAATTAGACTGTGACTAGCGAAAAAGTACGGGAATTTATTGATGCATAATGACAACCTATGTATATGCCTGTCAAGATGCATTCTGCTGCTTGCATTGCGTAATTTTTTTCGAGATTTGGAGTGATGATATGCGTGTTTAATCACTTTCTCCACAATGAAGTGATTGCTATGAAAGAACAACTAACCAAACACCTGTTATTAACTTTGAAAAATGCCTAAAAATGACGTAATATATGCAAATGCACAAATATAGAGACATAGAGTTAAAAACAATCGAAGCCAAGCGATCACATCCAGAAAGCTTAGCTTAGCACAGAGGGGACTAAGATTAAAAGGGCACATTCAATAGTACGTTTCAAACATATTAAGCTGTCTTATTTTCTCCACGAAAAAAACAATTCACTTCTTCCACATCAATGCAGAATACGATCAAAAATGACCTCAAAGAAATCCTTAAGTCGGTATTAAAGAGTGTGTAAATACTCTCCCTCCACCCCCTGGTTACTATCATCATTGATATAACATGAGATCCATTTTAATACTACATTGGAAGCAATGCTTTCGTGGCTGATATTCAACAAATGGAGCTACTCAGTAACTTCCTCTATCGTTACCATTTTAGAGGTCGATGTAAGGTGCAAGCAATAAACTGTAGAATAACTGCTTCCGGACAGAGCAGAGAAGCGATGACCATGGGACAGAGCAAAACACCCCACAAATGCTTTGAGGCAAAGGTCGGTGCCTATAAGAGGCGAACGTATTTGCTTGCAGGAATCAATGCGTTTCTAGCTTTTGGCGAGCGGTGTCATCGTGAGAGCTGGTTCGGAATGTGGCGGCGTGCAGTCGGGGTGCCAGGTATCTCGTGCATAAGGGGTTCATGGTGCTCGTTGGCGCAGACTTGGCACTTTCATGCCAAGGTGGAGTCGGAGCCACGCTCCTTCCCCTCCCTCCTCCTCCCCCCTCCGCCCCCTCATACCGGTGTGTTAACCCCTCCGCCTTACTATTGTTGGTTTTGTTAGGGCCTATTAAAAAACCTTAGCTTCTTGTCGTGCTGCCAGATTACACAGCATCCGGTCCAGCCATGAAAAAAAAAGGATATGCAAATCCTTCAGGGCAAATTAAGGGTGGAAGGCCAAAAACGGACCCAGCACCTGTACATGGAATGAACTAAATGATATCATTTTAAGTACCATTTAGTTCCTTTTTTAGATGTATGAAGCACCATGTTAGATAATAAGTTGCTTTCATATGAGTTACGGTGCTGTTCGTCAAGGTACGCATAAGAACTATACCAATAAGCATTCAACAAAATATTCGGAGGTGCGGTTATTGTAGACAGCAAAAAATGCGTTGGTTGCCTAGGCAAGCGCTCATTTGTAAACAAAGGCATAGTCTCTGCTTACAATCCATACGATTAGTTGGCTTTTTTCTTTATTACCTTTTTGGAAAGTATCTGACAGCTTCCAGAAATGTGGGCAGAATTTGGGATTCTTTAATTTTAGATTACGAAAATTTTCCATTCTCACCTCCAAGACGGAGTGAGCATTCCGTTTCCATGGCTACCGGATCTAAATTCTCCATCTCTCCTATGCGACACTCCCCCTCCTACTTTCAACTACACAGTCTCAAACCAACATACTATGACTAATTTGACTATCCATTAGTGAAAAAAGGAGGTACACTTATGTTATGTGCAACTCCAACGGAAATTTATTTGAAAAGGACTGCAGTCAGCCGGTTGTATTAATCGGAGATTGCGATTGAAGCATAGAAGAGAGAGCACTGAAATGTTATATGATCACCTCATATAGACAAGGCACATGCGATCGCGTTTTCGAAGTACAACATTATGCTCGTTTTTTTCTACTACCTAGTAGGTGTGGCGGATGCGTCAGTGAGTGCGGGACAAGCTACTTCGATCGCCCTACTGCAGTAGATCCGCGTCCTTCTTACTGCAACATCTCTCCCACCCCCTTCGACAAAATGGAACACCCTCCCTGCAAATTTTCTGTCAAAAACTACTATTAAGTTTTCATCATATGCGATGAAGGTGGGAGAACTTATTAGCTTGAATGAAATCTCTTCCTCAACTTTGCAATTCGACTCGAACTTTTGAAGAAAATCATACCGTTGTACTATCAACTATCTTCCTCAATTACTAACAACTTCCGCTTTCTATCATGAAAATAAAAAATAAAACACCGTTATGCATATATACAATGTCATTATATATATATATATATATATATATATATATATATATATATATATATCCGCTGCAAAATCCTCCTTCGGTGCCTCATCGTGGCGCAGTGGTGGCAACGGTCGTTCGATAGCTATGGTAGCGGAGCGTAAGCCCCAGCAGGTCTAACCATGCTACAAAGGTATTGAACTGTCAATCCTACAGCGTGGTCGATTCATACCCCGAATCACCAGACCATGCCTGCTAGAGGTTGAGGACCGGCTAAATTCGAAGAGAGGTAATGGCCTGCTCGCCTAGCCAGCGAGGTGGCGTCATCTAATGGCTAAAACAATGCACGGAAATGGGCCTCAGTACCCTGCAGGGCGATCGAACCACTCCACGGCGGAGCGGACCTCGAGAACCCAGAGACGATGGGGTAAAACCTGGCCGAGAATGGCAAGGATGAGACCAAAATGGAAATGCATTGTGGCCGCAGCGTGCACAACGTTCGATAATCCGGCCTATCAAGTGATCAAGTGATATATATATATTGTTGCTTTGCTTTAGCAAGTCAAAATTTTGGAGCAAATTCCTCTTCAATGAAATTCACTTTTCGGTATTAACCCCTCTCAAAAATTCAAAAATAGTGAGAAATCGATGCTCCCGAAAGTTTCATTCGGGCATGCGGAAAGCTAGAGGACTTTTAGCGGTTTGCCGATCAGTTCGATCTAAAATCTCAACTTTTTCACAGGCAAAAGACTATTTCAACAGAAGTGAACTTTGATCTTTTTTCATTTCAGTTATTTGTTTATGGATCAGAAACGCCCCAAGTCAGAGCAAATCGTCACCCAATTATGTTTAATTAGCACCTTTGTCGTTGTACTGTTAGTTTTCCTTGTCTCGACTCAAATACCTCAGGCTGAACTATTCTTTGAAGTGAAGGTTTTCCTATAAATGTGGTTTTTTAACCATCCCAGTTCATATTTCAACCCTTTCACTTAAACTTCGATCATATCTCAAATCTGCCCAATATTGTAAGGAGCTGGAATGCAAGTAAAATAGGCAGTATTAAATCTCGGTGAATTCCTATTTTTGGTTGACGAGTGGGTGTCGAGGTAATGAAATAACTTGGCGGACAGCATGGCACAATCATTTCATAACTTCACAAACCGACCTTTCTAATAGCAAGTGCACCAATTTTAAGTACACGTATGATTACACATACAAGCTTACCTAAAGAAAGTGCAAATGAAAACAATGCGAAATCGATTGCACAAAGCGACGTTGCGATAGCGATGGAGTTGAGCGCATATGGCTATGCCTAGCAGATGGGCATAAACCGAACACAGAGAAGGTCACACAGAGCACATATCAGCTGTGCGGCACCGATGCAACCCGAGCAACCGGTGCAATCGTTGTGCACAATGATGTGTGCCCACTGAAAAGCGGATATGTTCACCTTGTGGTTAGTGGAGCGCAAACATGTAAGCTGATACTTGAGCGTTGCTTATATCGCAACACTTCCTAAACAATATTTATCCTTACCGTTGTCGTATTGCATCCTTCGGTTAATATGCAACACTACGTGCAGAAATCATTTAGCAGTGAAACTTCCATTTTTCGGTATTGTTGCGAAATATATTTATGAAACTCTATAAGTGACTCGTGCGCTCAACAAGAGTTCCATCACCCTATTTCAAAAAAGCATTAACCTATGCATTAACACAAATGAAGTTTTGATACGACAACAAACAAGTTTTCAGTATTGCGAACCTTTTGATAGCTGCAACTAATCGAAGACTTTAGAGAAGGTTTTACGGCCAAATGTGAATGTGAATCGATTAGAGAGACGGGCAATACTGGCCACTTATAAATATTTCAAATAATTCCCACTGTATCACTAAGCAGCAACATACGAAAATAGCGGTCGGCAAACAGGTCACAGCGGTCGGCAAACAAACATTCGACGACGATTTGAGTACGTTTGGAACGTATTTACTGTGATATATACTTACACGTTCAACGAATACCTTAGCACAAGTACCACACTCTAAATCCTGCCGAGTGTATAGTGGTTATGTGCCCTGTGTCAATGTTTCCCTATACTTAGTTCCTCCTTTATTTACAAATATTCTTGTACTTCCACCTACAGTGACTATACCTTTTCAAGTGTTGTTCAGAATGAAATCCAACACATTATTCCAGTCCTCTACGCCATTTGAAATCTTTATTTCCATCACTCCGCATTTACCCCACCTCTCATTTCCTCATTCACATCCCTTCTGTATATACCATCACCTGTGCACACCTTATGTCTTCTCTCCGTGATCTAGTGTCATTGGTTTTGATCACATTTTATTCTTTTATGCTGCACACCAAAAACTTTGTCTTCCGTATGTGCACAATAAACTTAATTTATTCGCTTTTTATTTTTTTTAGTGGAATTAAACCCGAACGGTTGCTACTATTACATAAGGAAGTTTTGCAACGTTCATGATTTCTATGTGCAATCGTTCTAAAACGAGCATTTTGAATACATAGAAAAAGCTGCAGTGCCAAGCCGCCTCCATCGATGAATTGCTATTTCTAGCAGTCCTTGCAAAGGAGTCTGATTGTTATCCGGTATAGATTCATTAAATCAGGTATTTGAGTGTTCAAGATTATTGCCACAACCCACAGAACAGCTATCGTTTTGTTCCTGTGAAGGAAAATTTTCAATCAAATTTTGATTGTTTCTTTCGAGGCAGCATTGTTCCAGAACTAACGCAAGAATTGATGGATGGAAATAAAGCTATGTTTGTTGCCATACGCGATGTTTGTAGTGAATTTCATGACTATACAGCTGATCACCGTAGCTTGCCTGGTTTGTAAGTTGTATCTAGGCACAGAAATACTAGAAGCCAGATCAGAGTAGGTACTATCACATAGCTGTTCACCTTTTTTGTCGTTGTGGACTAATTGGTTAGTGTTGCGTGTATACTTGAATCAGATTCTAGAACGTCTGTATTTAGCGACTCTCCAACAGGTTAACGTCTGCCATATTTCGCAAGATTCTCTCATCACTTCCCCTTGGATTTCAAATATAAAACCAGGCTGATTAATCGAAAATAATCGAGTTTTGCATGCGATTCGATCAACTGTATTTTTCCAAAAAGATGGTGTTCAAACTCAATAAAGTAGGGATATTTACCGAGAATGCTTCTCGAGAGTATTGTATAGGCGCTGTATTGCTTTTAGGAGTGCTGGCCAGACATAAATCTTAACGATATGAAAAAGCAATCGCCGATCAACAGACACAGCCGCTGCGCGGAGTTAAGCAAGATCGATTAGGGCCGTTCGTGGAGCTGTGCGTAGATCTGCAAGCGATGAGCACACCTACATACATATATACACACAGACTACACTCACCACGTACACATACACAAACACACAAAGGCGCATATATGGTGCACACCCAGTCAAACACAAGGGGAATTTGCTCGTTCGGTCAAGCTGTTTTCAACTGCTCAAAAGTGCTTTTATTTCTCTTTTAGGACACTCGGTTCCCAAGTTACTGCCGGTTTCCAGGTCATTTCTCATGACAGGAAAATCCTGTGTACAAGCCTGTACTTTTCTCTCTGTGCATTCCGGCTGTTCATAGATCTTGCAGTGGGAACGACACAAAACATCTTAAAGAAAAGTGACGGTCACTTAACGGTTTAGCTCAACCAGATCGCAACGGTTTAGCTCAACCAGATCGCAACGGTTTCCTCGATTTTCCACCATCCAAACGCTAGCAACCGTCCAAAAACCCAACGCAATCTGTTTATCTGTGAGAAGGGCTTTCCACCTACAAAATATGTCACGCTTATAAGCGACGGTTGCGTAAAACGATGAGAGTTGCTGTATTCGGTGGATGATTCATACATTAATGTTTATCAACAATAAGTTTCCCTCTACTTTATTGTCCAGTTCTTTAATTGAAACACTTGGTTAACAGCTTGTCCAATCAACAGTTGATTAATATTGACCTTTTAGAAGATTTTACTTAAAACTTGACTTAGGGAAAGAGCACAGAAATACGCTGTTAAACGCCGTTCGACTATAACAGACCAGATACCGAGCGCTTTGTTACTGCTAATACCCACCAATAACCTCATCACCAGAAGAAATTTAGAGGGCCGAAATCTGTAGAATTTGGTGCTTCAGAATTAGAATCCCCCAACGAGTAATCGATCACACCATCATGAAAAACCATAATCGGCCTAAGCGTTAAAGATTCATCAATGGTTGGTGCCATATATCTAAGTCGACTCTTCTTATGGAACTACTAGTCGTTTTTAACAGAACTGCCATCGTACCTTCCAACGTATCACGTCCTGGAACGAAACTTATTCAACATGAACATTCCGTTGCATAGTAATTGTGATTGCACACCAAGTTCTTTCCAAGTTTAAAAGAATGCGCAAATGGAAAAATAAAAGAGGGCAAAGTTAATGGAAGTATAATGCTGTATATAACGCAATGTATGTAATGCTATATATATATAATATATATATATATATATATATATATATACCTTCCATCATGGTCAATTTTCGGGCAACCCAACTAGTGAACCAACGACATGCCACACACTGCAATAAATGGGTCTACACTAGTCATAGTGAAGGTGGAATTTCCTCAGGTAATTGACAAAAAAAAAATCTTTCAGCAAATTCGGAGATCAAATGCTAGAAGAAAGATCCACTTATTGTTTTTATCTTGTCAGCATAGATGGAGCAACAACTTTTATCGAAAACAATGAACGCTTCAACGAAACAAATGAGATATTCTCCTCAATATTTCAGAAAAGTGTTATTGCATTCCTCTCTTAAATTTAAATATACCTAATGATAATAAATGTATCGGTGCACTGCAATTTGACTCGTATACCACTTACATAACAAAAACAAGAATACTCACTTTAAGTATAAACGAACACTGAAGGACGAATTCAAAATTTCTCGTCAAAACATTTAGCGTAGAATAATACGCCAATGAATAATTTTGATAATGTAGCCTGCTACTAAGCTTTCCGAATGACTCTTTTCAAAAATGTGTTTTCATCTGTTGTAATCTACAATTAATTATCATTTACCCATTCAAAATAGATGATAGCGTTTGCCTCCTATTTCACAAAAATTTTTGCATAAAATCAATTAACTAATTGATCACTCGATTAGTTTATTTACTCAATTAGTCAATGAAGTGAAACATGTACTTAAGAATTTGTGAAAAGCACAAAACGTAAAAACAAAAGTCATAAAGAAATAAAAAATGAAAAAAAAAGACAAACGCGTACTAGATAGTTAGTGCCTAGAATGTATGAAGAAATTCCACACAAAAAGATGAAATTCACAACGAATGGAAGGTTCAAAACGACTCAAACATATTGCGAAACAGTCAATGCTACTTCATTTTGCGATATTTTCGGAGAGAATAGTTCACAAATGCAAAACACAGTAATGAAAGCTGTCCGCGGTTTGTAGTGTACATCCTTTTAATGAGATGAAAATTGTTTCCGGGTTGCTAATTTCCTAGCAATGTCTAAAAGAATGTGGATGCAGAAAACAAAGAACCACACGCTATCTTGGAGCAGAAGGTCAAGGTGAATGTAAGTCTGCGGTAGTCCAATGATATCGAGTTAGAGATTTTCAGCCCGTATAATATAATCGAATTGATAGCGCTCAATATAGACTTAGCAAATGTAACACGAATAAAACGGTTTTGAATATTTTCAAGCGGTGCAATATCAAAAACGAAGGTGGTAATAATATAGGTGCGTAGTATTCCAGAATACACGTACAGTATGCAGTGAATTTAGATAATGTTTGAATCATCTTTACATCAATTAGATCAATCATGCTGTGAAACAGCAGGTAATCTGCGATTTCGATTACTTTTTGGCAACAGAAGGACATCCCAGTGTCCAATGAAAATCAGAATCATTTAGAAAATCGAGACCATATATACCACCACCTGCAAAAAGTGGGATTTATCACTGGGAAGCTTGAGCGGAGAAAAAGTAGCCACTTTTCAAAGCAAATGCGACCTTTTTGCAAGGCCTGGAGACGAAAGGCAAAATTTATTTAAGGCCGCTCGCAAAGAGCCTGGTAGTACAGTGTGCGTTGACCTATACATCGTTTATATATACGATAAACGAAACTAGGCCCAATGGACCCTCCCCTCCCTCCTCCTCCCCAAGGTACTTCGCTGTAAACTCAACGAGGTATGTAGTAGCCGAATCCAACAAAAAAAAACTGACAACTCCTTACCTCTCTACTTTCAGTAATAGCTTTATATGGGAAATTCGTCTGAGGCTTTAGCGCGATCACGATATCCTTTTGAATTTTGATATCAAATGCCATAACGCGATAGTGTACGGAACAATTTGTTGTAGAAAGAGGATAGTTTTATGCAGTGCGACCGTAAAAATGTTTCATTGTTCGAAGAAACCTCCCCTCGCCTCTTTCAAAGGGTCAAAAGCAGAAAAGGGCCAAAGAGACAACTCAAATTTATGTTCACGATTGCAACTGAGTTGAATGATTTTAGCCACGTTTGAGAGTGTAAGGGAAAGGCTTTCAGTAATCGAGCTCAAACAGTTTACTGTTGCAATTCGAAAAATACTACTACGTAATCGTCGTCCAGAAATGTCAAATTCCCTTGTTTCAAGCCATCTCTGCTATACACCGCCCCCTTCCCCGTTCATTCCAGCTCCTTGCTCTTCCTGTATATGGACCTGATTTGACAGTGATTCGAAGGAGTAGATTGTCGAGAGCGCCAAAAGCCATCCTGAGAAA
This sequence comes from Baylisascaris schroederi, assembly GCA_006503575.1. Lineage (NCBI taxonomy): Eukaryota > Metazoa > Nematoda > Chromadorea > Rhabditida > Ascarididae > Baylisascaris > Baylisascaris schroederi. The sequence continues at coordinate 721,495 of QEWY01000823.1, forward strand.
TGTTCGAGACGTGTCTTAACGTTTCTCCGACAGTGCCGACAAACAACCAGCAATTATGGCTTTTGTGCTAAATTGTTTACTCCATGAATAGTGCGACGAATTCTTTATCTGTTACGATCTTTTCGAGATGATGTCACTGTCCGTTGGTATGTTTCCTTACTTCCGTGAACGTCTTTTTCCAGATATTTTCACAAAGCATGTTGTCTAACAGTAAGCCTAGAAGAAACCACTCTTTTGCACGGGTTGAAGACCACCACCTGATCCGACCGACACATTGCTACATTAAACGAACGTAAAGTCATATGCATTGCAGATGAATAAACAGCTCACAGGGAACGCATTTTTCTGCAATCAGTGGGAAAGCGCGCCAGCTAGATTAGTACGATTTGCGCTGTCTGCAATTCTACGTGCCATAGTGGTCGAGTGTTGAATAGGAAGGAGGAAGACTGCCATGAAAAGTGTTTTTCGCAAACTGAACTAATCAGATGTGATGATCTTTGAAATGCAGCGGGACCATGTCTTATGTTTTTTCTCCAAGTGCTCCACTTTTAATTTTGAAAAAAAAAAGTTTTTAGATCGTTGCCACACTCAGAACATTTTTTTTTTTGAGGAGTTCCGACTGCAATATCGAAGAGTTTGAAATGTGACGACAGTGGTGTGGCGCAAGCATATCAGCAACTGAGTCAATTAGACCCGTATTAGAGTTTCTGTCATATAGTAAATCTTTCGATTTTATCTCGAACAATTTCTTATGCACCTTCACCATACAAAAAAAGGTTTCCGAAAATGAGACATTTCCGCTTGGTACTTTCATCTCGGCGCTACGTCATCGTACGCCACAAAAATGTGATGCGTTTTTCGAGGTGTTAGACCGGTATCATGCAGACCTTTGCTCAGAGACGGCTGCATTGTATAAAAGAAACCAGAGGCATTGATCACTTCCTATTAACAATTCCAGTATTTTATCACTCGTTATTAGGAGCTATCTAATAATTAGTATGAAGGAGCGGGAGGAGAAGAAGGATAGCATTTATGCTGCATCGCTACTCATGCCACGCTTAAAACTTCAATCGATGCTTAGGGTCTGACCATGCGCCATGTTCGAAGTGGTCAGGTGACTTTTCTTGAATATTTTATCTTCAAATAGCATCTCTGCTTAAGTTCAGGTGATACGTCCTCACTCCATTTATGAGACTTCTATGGATATAGATGCCGATTAAGGTGGTAAAATGCAATTTGCACATGGAAATGAGCTCCTTGTGAAATGAAGTGTGAAATGGAAGATAGCTAGCATGATGCGATAGAAGAAAACGGCATATTTTTCCAATATATTTCATAGTCAACAGAAGAGAAACAATGCAGACCTTAACCTTTTGCAGTCTCATCGTTTACACATCAATTTCGGCCATTGCAGCTGATTTAGTTAATGCCTCTTCTTTGCATTCATTGTTTATCGGTAAATGAGTAAAGTGAAAACTGTATTGGTTACGGGCTTCGCCACATGAGTTGAGCCAAACTTAATACTTATAGTTGATGATTGTACTTATTGTGTAACCAGATCGGGACCAAACTGCACTTTACAAAAATTTATTTTATAGATAGAAGTTGGTTCTCTCAATGGGGGTCTGCGTTTGATTTCTTGTTGTGACTTCACTGAGCTTACTCGTTCACTTAGTCTTTGTTGATCGCGTAAGTAATGTTGTTAAAATTTACGCATCTATTTGTTATCATTATTAGAATGCGTCAAGTACCAGGAAGAGTTCAGATTTCTATGCAGAATGTTCTCTGCGATTCTCATTAGCCTTCTCTTCTTTTATGGATTTCTAATCTTCAGATGTGGCTGCATATGTGTTCTTATAACTCTCAACTTATTATCGCGAAAGAACTAATTCGGCTCTTAAAATTCAACTCAGTCTTCGTTAACTATTCGAAGGCTGCTGAAACAGTTCACTTTTATTTTATTCATTTCTTCTTGGCAAAATTTGCTGAGGAAGCACAGAAACACAAAATGCTTTCAAATAAAACACTGTGATGAATATGCAGAGGAAATTCGTTGTATTATTGCAGCGTAGTGTGCATTTCCGCTAAACTAATAAACAAAGTTCTTCAGTGCGCTATCATATAATACCTGCCATTTTTCGTTTCATCGATACTTTCGAAATCTGAAAGTTTAGTGCATCTTTTGTGCTAGTGCAAAATTGTTTATGAACATTCTATACAATAAGAGTGAAATCTCACGCCTACACTCTCAGGTGGAGCGCGTGATTTTACGGTAGTCTTATTGTGCAATCTAATCGCAAGGTGCTAGGAGAGGCCACGCCCTCCGTGCTCTGGTCACACTGTTGATGTTACTAGACAACGTGAATTGATCTATATAAGCGTTGCAAAGTTGAGCTCCTCGAGGTTGTGCTTCTGGCTGCTTCAACCGACATGACCAGTTGCTGTCGATTGGCGTTGGTTTTCGCAGCTATAGTGTTCCACTCGCAATGGTATGTAAAGCCTCATTTTGCCGGTCCTTCCCACTCTCCCCTCAATATTACCAGTAGAATGAATAGCATTGAGTGGTTGTATAAATTTTTGATCAAGTTGCTTTTCCTTTCAAATTACAAAACGTCCCAAATGCTTTCAATTTTCCTTTCAAATTTTCACTCGGTAGCGACTTTTACTCATTGCTGAATTAAGTTTATAATTATTCATAGTCTCGGATATAAATTTCCAATCCGTCCTGACCTAGTTGCAAGAGTAACTGTTAGCAGTTGCTGAGATGCGGTCATACCGTTGAGAATGCCGCACATAATAGAAAAATTTATCGTGGGACGTGGTGCCGAAGAGATGATATGAAAAGCAATAAAGATCGTGTTACTTCTAAGAGAATATAGGCTTGATTTTTAATGAAGAGGCTTCCTGAGGATACGGAATAGAGAACACAGATTGCAATATTTCAACTAGGGCGATCGACACAGTGCTATCGACTACTAAAAGTTGTGACAAGGAATGATGCGTTGAATTGATGAGGCACATATAATTGTCTGTGAAAGTTGATAAAGAACTAATAATACCCAGCGTTTTTTCAATAATTCCTAGCAGTTTTGCTCTAGTTGCTTGTTCAGTATTAATTCCGCAAACTGAAAGAACCTTCGTAAATAAGCGATATATGAAACAAATTATCTAGTGCGATACTTTGGCGAGTTGCTACTCGCTAATTCTCTTTTTAATTTACATTTCTAATCCGGAAGAACACCGTGAACGTAACGACCAAATTGATGGGCTTCTTTAAGTCTTAAGCAGCAATCGTCACTAGATTTTGATTTTGCACATTAAGGCGCCGTTTTGGAGCTTCTTTATGTATCCAGTTCAAGCTACTAATATAGTAACAACTAAACTAGGGAAATAATGGACGTTATGCTTGTTGAGATGTTAGACGCTCAATTTCCTTTTCAAAGCTATTGTCGCACGCTAAATATGATTCCATACCCGAACATGTTATGCATAAATGAGAAGCCATTGAGCTTTGGTCACAGCGATTTCACAACTAAGCCTCTTGAAATATACCGTCGACCTTTTCGCTATTTCGCATACACACTGCAAATTCTTTTTGCATTTCAGCGGAAGCATTGCGAGAACAAAGTTGTGAAATTGGGATTTTTGTAAGGGTTATTTGATTGCATCGCAAAATTATCACAGTGGAGGTGCTATTTAGCTGTAAAAAGGCAATGATGCATCAGCGTTTGAGTGCCATATTTTGACTCGTAGGAGAATATTATTTTCAATGATTTTCAAGTAGTGTAGCTTTGCTGTTATGATCGTTAAACATTATTGAGATGCGTCACAAAGTTTTTTTAGACGTCACTAGGAACAACTTCCGCTGTGCAATCCGATTTCATTCATGAGCTGCAGAGATCATAATAAAAACTCTCATATTCTTTTTTCTGATCAAGAAGAGGAGCAACAGTTCCAAACTTTTGTTTATAGACGAGAGGAAAAAATTGCAAGGATAAAGGGAAGAAGTTTGATGCGTTTTCACTTCTTCCTTTCCTGTTCTTCGCCATAGAAAAACTCTGATTCTGTCCTTTGCTTTATCGGAAAGGAATGCGCAAATTTAAAAGAAAATAATTGAGAAAAAGTAAGGAATTTTTGTAAAAGAGAATCTTAAGTAAAGCGCCTCTTACTTTTGCACTAGTATACGCCTTGTGATGTTTTCATGCATACGAGTTGTTTTTATACAAATGAAGCTTGAAAAACAAAGTGCTTCTCTTCGTTCATCTGTTTTCTTCGGCAACGATGCATGAAACATAGTGCGGCTTTCTGAGGCTACGGATTCCATTATGTTTAGATGCATCGAGTACTACTTCTCCTTGATTTGTTAGAATAATTTCCTCTAATCACAAGCATCCTCTGATATCATTGCTGAGGCTTACAATGATTTTCACGAGTTCTTGCAATTTATTTGTTCATATTAGCAGTAGGTAAAGTTATTTACTCTTATGAGATTTTGTCCGATATCCTATTTGTCGATTTTCTACAATCGTTCATTAACATTTCAGTTCACAACTTCAAAAGAGACAACAATGAACACAAACCTTTCGCAGCAGTACGTGCATGAGTGCACCACAGATAATTTCCTTAAATAATTCCTAATTCCATCACCATAGACATTTGCTGAATTTCAGTGAGACAAGCTCGATAGTGAAGTTTTATAGATAGCACATTTCTTATTGAAGATCAAACCTGCTAAACGGAGTGGGGAGGAATCAAAAGTATGACCCATCATCGTTTTTTTCCTATTGTTTCTAATGCAAAGTGTGCTTCTAACTGCTTCTTCTTTGCAAGAGAGAGAGAAAGAGGATTAACAGGTCGGGAAGGAATGGGATAGCTGAAATCGTTCCCGTCCTCACGCCGAAGACAAATCATTTGCAGGCGCAGACAAGTATGTCCAAGAAGAGAGGGGGAAGGAGGGGAGGGGGGGGGAGGGGGGAGGCGGAGAAAATGGCGTGTGAGGTGTGTAGTCGACCCCCTACTTGACGCGAATGCCTGAAAGGAACTTTGTGAGAAGTGGAGACGACCTATAAACATGTTTCTGAACTTTAGAGCGTTATATTTTATGAACAAGTTGCCTATGAATATTTTAAAAGTGGTCTATGAATGAGCTTAAGCCCCTACTGAAGCGACTGTCAGAACACTCTACGAGTTACAAAAGCATGATAGTTCGAGAGGTAAGTGAGGTAGAGTATGGTCAAATTGCGCAGCAATGCGCAATACGCGTCACTTTTTGGAACCAAAAAGTAAATAATACATTTGCAAATATCAACCTAAGGATGAGCAGAGAAGCGATGACACATTGCACTTTGTACCACAACATATGATAATTCGAGGAAACGAATAAGATGACCTCACCAACGTGGAACCATAGCTTCTAGATACCGCACTTCCCAAAGCGGAGTCATAAGCTTCCATCGTATCTAAAGTATCCGTTCATCTAGTATTACGTTCTGACGCTTTTTCTTGACCGCAAGAATGAACACTTTAGAAGTCGAAGTTAAAGACTTTGAAACGTGTTTGCGGAGGAGGTAAACAGTACCATTCTCTCGGATGGATCGGATAAATGTCGGCGTTTTTGCATTATCGCTTTAATCCTCCAATATGCGATGTTTAAGTCTGTTTGGAAAAATGTAATTATGCATAGTCGTTCGAAATAGTTGTTATGCACTAGCGCTAAATTCTAAAATATGTGCTTTATATTAATAATGCGAAAAATTTGGGTTGTTCCTTATTTGGTAATAAGAAGATCATTTGCATCATCGACCGCTAGCATGATGTCATTTTTCTGTTCATTTGAAGCTCGTTTTTATCAGCGAAACGCTTAATGGAAGTGACGGGTAATTTAAGTCTTCTTCAAATGTTCTCTCAATGACGTGACGACTGTTGCACTTCATTGTGTGGATTGTAGCTTATGCTGCGGATGCAGCTTCATCAGTAGTAGGTTCGTCAGAATGCTATAGTGAGTTGAACAAATAACTGCTTCCATAGTAATGGCAAACACTGAGGACAGATGAGCGTAGTGTATACTCATTCCAGTAATCCAGCACTTCAACCTTAAACGGTAAAAAAAATTGTGAAAAAAAATTGTAGCAATATTTTGGGCATCTTCAGCTCTTTCTTACCGAAAATATTACATGCAGCAAAGATGTTGTTAAATTGCTTTTTAACGCCACTTTATCTTCAATGCTTTCTTAGAAATGCCATCGTTAATCTTCATTAAACACTGAAATTCGTGTATAATAATGACGATATGAAATATGCCCAATTCATGTATATACCTTTTCCCAATATGTGCCCGTGTATGCTACACGGTCAGTGAAAATGGCAGAAGTGTTTCTGGACCTGTACTTTTTTGATACAGATGATCCGTATATTGCAAGTGTTTCAGTGCTCCATACTGGAAGGGATATTTCCGTGAAATGCACTCTCGAAAAAGTATGTCTTGCAATCGATAAAAGTGACCGACTGTAATTATTTTTCTTGAATACATTAGTACCTCCAAATGAGGGACTCTTTATTACTACACTCTGTATGGACTGCCGGTCATATTTGCCAATCATCTCTTGGCAATTTATTGCTAAAACTGCTAATGCTCTCTCCTTAATCTCGCGTCTGTGATCATATATGCCGCAATGATATTCATTCGGATCCTAAATTATGCTTTCGGTAGAACATTTCCATTAGCTTTAACGAGAGTTATTTAAAGGAAGCATTTTTAGTATCATCACAAGAGGATATGGGGCAATTTTAATGCCTACACTACCTCAGCATTAAAAACGATAATTTCATTTCAGGCTAACAAATGCAACATTTGTCGGATGGGATTATTCGAAGGGAAATAGTTTGTAAGTTGATTGATTTTACTTGCAATTCATATTGATTGTTTGATTCTGTAATTCGATTATCATTAAAATATTGCAAATTGAGATATTGAGGTTTGCTGAAAAAAAAATGAAATTTTTTGGGGGGAACAAATTTCTCACGTTTAATTTATTTGCATATTGGTGTTCTATGAAATTATAGTCGCATGACAATCTTGAACTATCGCAATAGCTTTCAATTTTCTCACGTAGTTTTGGTTTTTGCAAATATGCGATGGGAATGTAATGACTAATTTCTTTTGCCAATCGTTATGAACAAAATATGGAAATCAATTTTTGTTGGATATGATTTTTGAAGTGTTAGGAGAATAGTAATCGTTTTCTATGCACCGTAAAGGTATGATTGATGCTGAAAGCCTATAGACGAGATTATCTTAAAGGCAACGACGAGGTGGTATACCACCGATCGCATCATGGGAGGCGGCTCTCTTCGAGCAGAAAAGGGCAATGCATAACGTTGATGCACGTTCAATAAGCCAATTTAAAAATTGCTATTTCTCACCGATTCAATGTGTTCTCGTCGACAAAAGAAAGTAATGATCGCTGTCAGATATGCGTTGCTCTAAGCAATGTTTAATCTCTTGCTGTATAGCATTCATTTTGCTTCTATCATAAAATTTGAGGTCAACTTTATTGTCGCTGAGAAAAATAAATTGCTTGTTGATGACTATAAGTGTGTTTCTTTTGCACTTATCGCTTCATCATAACTTCTCTTTCTAAAATTATATCATTTCATGTCTTTTTGCAAAGTACAGCAAATATAACTACAATATATTTCCACACGAGAAAATATTTTCAAGTGGAAAAAATTTTAACATTTCCAAAAAATATTCACCAACACACAAATTCGTACAAAATTTCGTGCAAAATAATTCATCGACGTGTCCGAATGTACATCTCTTATTGAACTAATTTGTTTCGCTATATGGCTTTCGATTGTAATCGGAACTGCAAGCTTAAGTTGAGATTATGGTCCAACAGGGCAATTATTATACTGATCTTGACCAATTTGTTGAAATGAAGCAGCATTGCGTTCGTATGTACAACAATCGATGCATGCATCTGTTTACAGTCGGGCTGCCATCCACTTCCTTGTCTTCGGTCTCCCAGTTCTCAATGAGTTACGACCTCCGTCTATGGGACACGAAATCTTTTGCCTCTCCTATTATTTTAATATGCAATGAAAAATGTGAGAAAACGACAAAAATGTGCCGAAAATCCTGCTAAACATTTATTTCATTATTTCACACGCTCAAGCACCATCCACCATAGGCAATTTTTTTCACACGTAAAAATTTACGCAAAATTTGGTACGTAATGCCGATCTTCGCTCCATCGTCGAATGAAAAATCATGAGCAGGCAGCAGTTCGTTGTTCCTTAGCACATGATGGTTCCCAATTGAATAACAGCGAAATCATGTAGAGCCTGCTCTGCGCAGGAGGAAAACACGACTGCTTGCCTTGCGAGGCAAAATTATGCCACTGCAGGTTGCATGAAATTTTTGTCCTGGTCATCCTGAGCATTCTTCCTACTCTTACAACATACGCTACCTAAAAAACCACAAGAACCAAGTTTGCACCATCACTCAGCACATATTCACCGAAAGCGTTACGAATTTGTGGAATTTTCCCCCTCTCAAAATTGTAATCGCCAGCAATGTTTCGAAGCTTGAACGCAGACTTAGTTTATTACCTTCAAGTTTCTGTCTGATTAATAAACTAGTTCAGTGACTCCTGCGTGCTGACTTCTTTTCAACCTTTTGCTGAATTCTCTTTCACTTCCGACCGCAGTTGCGGTTCTTTGTTAACTGTCATCATGGTTGCGGTATGTTGTTAGCTCTTTCTATGCCCAGATTTTGTATTCATATGACTTCTGTCTCATCAGCTATACACATCTTTTTTATTTATGTATTACTTTTGTGCGTTTTTTGTTTCTACCTCTACTGTAAACTTCTTCTTCTACGGCGCATTAGGTTAAACTGGAACGAACTGTGCACTACAAGTTTTCCGGCCGAAGAAGGCAGCTAAGTGAGAAAAAACGAACTCGAACAAAACACCTTGCAAGTTCAATAAGGTGAAGATGCTGAAAACTAACAGTTTCCCTCACATAATTCTTTTAAAGTTTCTTCCAAAGAGTACGTGCTGTTTGAGATATGCTGCTCAGCCTTTCATAAAGTAGAAAAAGAGACTTGTCGTAGTTACTGTACTAAAGCAATACCGTCAATCGGAAATTTTACCGGTAAATCAAATCATTCAAATCTCTGCATAAATTTTGCTTTTTATTGAAACTACTAATATTTAGCAAAGTTTCTTATGCTAGTTTTATGCTAAAATCTTTACGCGAATTATTTCTTCACTGCTTGCCGTGTCACTGAGGTAAGATTACTCGGTGAATCGATTTTGAAAGCATTATCGTCGACGCAGCGGTATATCTTACAAGAACACCCTGATCGTTGTGAAGTAAGCTCTCATATCTTCAGGAGGAATATGCTAACTCACTTCATTTGCTCACTTCCTATTAATAAGCACATTACACAGGGTCACCATAGCTTGAACCTCATCATATATTCCTCTGTACACTCACGTTGATCATCCATGAGTCTACTTGCTAGTCCCCGTCTTTTGAGCATATCTATCAAAACTGCCAAATTGGTCTGCAGAGGAAAAATTAAAAGAAGATTTGACTCTTGACACACTCGTAATACAGGTGCATCATACGGAAGTTCCAGTCCTTCTTTGAGGATTTCTGAGCCTACGCCAACCTGCAATACAGTAATTCTAGCGTTTCATTCTTTGTCTGAAATAAGAAGTTCCACATTAACTGGAAAGGAATTATAACTTATAATTCCTCGGGTATTAGATTTGCTGTAAGAAAGTGTGTAAGAATGCACCGAAAAATTAGTGACAAATGATCTCTAGTAACTCAGATTCACTGGTCGTTAATAATACTATATCACATTCATGGATGAATAAGAAGCAAATGGGATCATTATTGTTCTGCTTTTTAGAAGCGTTAAACGAGACGCCTGCACCGCCTGTTTCCTTCGATAAACATCATGTCTCTCTTTCCCCAGTGCCTCGATTCTAGGTTCTTAGTCAGCGTGGCAAACTTTCAAAAGTTTTTCTGCCATAAAGACCAAGCACATTCTATCAAAATAATTTCGCATATAACTTCCTCAAACGAGCTATGGGACTTATTGTATTGCTCGCTAACCTCAACGAATGAAACGCTAACAAACCGACCTGGAAAAACTTTTTGTTATATGAACATAAAATCGGTCCTCCAGAATCTCCCTGAAAAGACGTTCGTAAATTCACCTCGATTTCGAAAATGAGGAATGGCAGCTCTAAATAAAATGCAAACTAGACGGCGGTCACAGAATGAATGTGTTCTCTGGAATGAAATGAGTACCATTCTACTTCTGCAAGGATGTGTTCTGCTACTTTGCAAGCAGCAAGTATGACTCGACACATTATTTGAAACGAGAAAAGCTCTCTAATCCAACGTCTTTGATGCAAGAATTTAAATGAGGCACTAAAGCAATAATGAAATTTGCTAGCATAAAACATTGAAGTCATGTTCCTCTTATCCACACGTCACATCATCCCACTCAGTCATTCTCAACAATTGCCACTTCCAGTAATTTATTCACTGAATATCCATTTCAATCACTAAGCAAAAAGCATTAAATAGTTTCAATTCAGTTTCTGAAAAGAATAAAAACTATCATTGTAATGAACTCTGGCTACAGCATAAACCATAATTAATGCTTAATGTCCCACCTTCACTCAGATGCAATCAATTAACCTTTAAACAAAAGCGCCTTTACCATTGTTACATGTGCCCATCAATAGATGTGATAGAGCAATTAGTTGAATTACGATCACACAAGTGCGTTGCAACTGCTGGGACGCAGACCGATGGTACAGCCCAACGCGGTAGAGGGATAATTAACTCAGGATTGTTCGAGGAGAACATTTTTAATATGACAATATGTAAAACAAAGTAGAAAATAAATAAGTATTAAGGCCAACAGTTTTTTCGATATTGTGAAGGAAAATAGGTTTCAGTTTATTGGATTTGCTTCGAAACATTGTGTTCAAAGAATGTGATGCAGCGGATGTACTTACAAAGCATGCTTTCTGTTTGTGAATATGTCGTGACATAAGAAGCCGTACCCTTCGGTCATCCTCAACAGCGGTTACATTCGTCAACGCCATCTTTTGTAGCGTCGGTGACGGTTTACCAACTGAAAACTTCATTTTTGTATTATACCCCTATTCTTTTCACACCATTTTTCCACCGATATGAAATATCTTCTTGTTGGTTTCAAAACTTGAGGTTTGGTTTAAAATTTGTTTTTTGGATTGTTGTTTTCTTCCTTCATCGAATGTGGATGATTTAATAACTGCGATTTTAGTAACAGTTGGTATGTGTAGTTTATAAATTATTCAGTGCTCTATGAATTGTAATTTGTTTTATTGGTTGAAATTTATGAATTTGTGTTTTATTGGCTGGAGCTATGAGATAGCTCCGAGCCAATAAAACACAAAAATACTCTTTTGCTTTGACACTCATTTGCATCTGATTTAATTAACCACAAAATTCCACATACTTTTACTCCAGTAATATTTCGCGTCGGCAATTCACCCTCACTCTGACAAAGCTACCTAAGCATGCTGTACATCTCTGATAGCGATAATCTGAAAACCTATACAATGGAGGGATCCGAAATTCCGGGGCATTGTCAGTAGTTACCCGTAGTATCTCATTATTCGTCCTGGAAGGATGTGATCTCATTTCTGCAACCTCTTTCGCTTTTTTCCTGCATTAATTTTGTTAAAGTTCTTACTGGAATGTTCTTTTTAAGAAGGATCAGATGCCGTATGAAAACATGGATGCCAAACAGTAAATATGATCTGTACTCTGCTCGTAGAATACAATTATTAGTAGGTCAATTTAAGGAAGCTTCAGTGACCTGATTTATGCGAAAGTTGTTGTAGTTTCCATAAAATGTGTTATACCTATTCTCTGAATTTACCAGGCTATCGAAGCTTGTTGGATTTCTATTCGAGCTCTTGTATGAATGCCAATCGGGAATGCGCAAAGTGACAACAACTAGAAAATTAAAATACGTTTCGTGAGATTGGGCATTCATTCTACGTCTTGGCTTCAATCGTTCCATTCACTTTCTATTACCGCAAGGAGAAGGAGGCTTCTACTGCTGAATTCGGATAGCAGCAGCTCTTACTGCCCCCTGCCTACTTTATGAAAGCGTTGGCTTGCAATAGGAATTCGGACTGAAACTGATTCCACTTCAAAACAACGGTCAATCCGAACAAATACATGTTCGGTGAAAATTTACGTGTCGACAACGTCCGTTTAAAACCTCAAGTGTTAGAGTGCTACAAATTGGAACAGATTTCCACTGCTGAAGCACGAAATTTTGGTTTTAAGCAGCTAAATTTCCACTAAAAAATCAGAAGAATGGTGAAAAGCTTGGTTAGACTATCATACTGTTTCAACAAGAACTGCAGAGATGAGTAATAAATAATCGATTGAGGAGAATGACGCTACACGCACTGAAATTTGAAAAAAAAAAAAACAAAAAAAAAACAATAGCAGCAGAAGCTGAATGGAGGGTGAAGCAGATCAGAGAGAAAAACTTTTAAACCAAGACCAGAAGAGAATGCAGAAGCTATGAGCTCTTTGTTTCAGCATTTGCTTAAGAAGGCAAACGCCTTGTAGTTTTCCTGCATGTTGCTTTGCTCTAGTGAAAACCGGATTTCTACACTACAACCGTATTTTCACCGAGTTCTGGCAACTTGACGTCTGGTGCTCTAAAAATCAACAAGCGCTAGCTGTTAGCATGCCCTCGACCATGCCACCTCATAAAAGTGTATTGAGCTATTTGAGATAGCCTTTGGCTTTCTCACACTTCATATTTGATAAGATACATGGCTGAGGAAGATCGGGGTTTGGTGAATTAAAAAATAATGGTTTCTTAAAAATGATTCATAGCAGAAGGAAACATGAGTACATAGATGGACCTGAGCAGTAGCATTACTAGACTAATTTTTATGAAACGCTTAAGCCAAGATAGTGAATTTTATAATGCATATGAGCCCAAAAAATGCATGTTTTTCTAGAAACTCTTGCTAAAAGTTCTCTACGCACTCTTATTAAACGTGAAAGCTATTCCTACAAAAACGTTTAAGTATGCTGTACATTAGAGGACGTCCTAGTACTTTTCTGTTACCTTAACCGCCTATGTCCTGCACATGCCCTACGACTGAGTGACAATCGAGCAGCAATTTTTAATGTTTGTGTTGATCATAAAGGCGTATGCACCTACTGCGAAACGATCTATGATTATTAATAACCTTTTTTGAGCAAAGATTTCTAGAGAAGCAGCAAATGAGAGAATTTTATGTTCGGGATAATGTTTCGCTTTTTGCCTATGAAGATCTTAGCTTAAACGATCCTTCTGCCACTGCTCGGTCCTAACAGGACATTTCTAGCGATTTGTGAAATGATAGGGATAAATGGAGGTTATCAACTGAAAGGATTCGTCCCCAGTCGAACCCAAATCAGTAAACGATTTCCAATCGAACACAAACAAAATTGGGTTTCGATTGCAAATTGAAAGTCTGAGAAAATTTCAATCAAAACTTTTGAAACCAAAATTTAGATGAGAACAATCAATCGAAATTTCATTTTGTAGATGCAGTGTGGTCGGTCAATCAAAACAGCCAGTAAGAACTGGAACCCTCAATTAAACTGAGAGCAAATTTTGGACCGTAGCCATAAACACTTTTCTTATTTTCTTCTTTGTGTTGTTTTTCTCATCTACATCTGAAATGAGATCTTTCAACGGCAATCGAGCGCATGCCTTGTAAAGTGTATGCATGCCAAACAACTCAGCTCCCAGATACGCCTGTACACCTTTCCCATCAATCGAATGAATAACATCGGAATTCGAAAAGTCCTTGAAAATGAGGAACAATGAGCAAACCGCATGTGTGCTTGAAATGGTCGTTGATGAAAGACCTTACTTCTTTTCCATAACAACAGACGCAAAAGGCTGACTTCAAGGTGTCAAGATATATAAAGAAGTATTTGTGATTTGTTTTGAAAGAAAGAAAACAAAAAAAACGAATGAGAAGAGAAGAAAACGAATGTATTCAATTCGGCAGACATGCTTGTGCTCTGAAACGCTTAAATTAATTGAGCTTATTCAATGAAAATCGATTTTAACACAAATAAGCAAATTACAGTTGCATATTCGTCGACTCTTTTCGATATTTCAGCTGGTTGAATATAGGGGATTATCAACTTGAACTCAAGAAATAATGCTGAAATTCTTGTCAACTTTATGGGCCTATTGAAGAATAAAACTTTGTGATGAAAAGTTGAAAATTATGAAGATGCGAACTGTCCGTAACGCCGAAGCCAAGCATGAAGCAATTCGACCATCGCATAATTGTGTTCACTGTTAATCCGGATGGATCCGAATCGAATAATAACGGCGCTACCATAAATTTCGAGTTCGGTTGACATATTTTCACTCGCTGAGGCAGGTAGAGTAGAGCGAAGTCATATGCTGATGATTTCATCTTAAAGTGAATAGCATATCAATGCATGTTCAGAATTTCTCAGTAAGCAATATAGAGAGCCTATTCGGATTTTGATCGAAATGCGTTAAAATGCATAAGTTTCACTGTGTCAATATAATACATGCATTGATTTCTGTAAACGCTGACTAATCTCGAAGCCAAACGAGGAGAAAATACAAAACTTCGTATGAAAAAACTAGTTGATTTCTAAATGTAAAATTTTATGCAGTATTTATGTAGATATGACCCTTACCACTTAATAAATTGCAACGAACGTATAAAAAAAAACGAGTAAGCGCGATAGATGAGAGCAGATTATGTAATCCAAACATCCACGATAAGGGTTTCTTTTAAGAAATCGGTTGCTTTTAATTAAGTGAGTTTCATTTGTAACAGTCGTTAGTAAGTAAAGCTAATAGATTCAGAATGAGACGGAAATAAATAATGACACTTTTTTCCCCACCCAGCCTCACCCTCCCCCTCCCTCCCTTTGCATGTCCTTTCCACTTATTTTCAGTCGTTGGATACCACAGTGAACCTATGTCACAACAAAGATAGCTTCACGCCATGCATCTTTTGTTTCAAAGCTATTTGCCCTAAAATATAGTGAAACCACTGTAGCAACGGCTGTTTTATGTTCCAAAACAAGCCTATATTTGGAACAACTGGCAACAGTGACCGCAATAAATTCTGCGCAAATGAACGAACGCTTTTGTAGTTATGACTTATATCAAAATCCGAAGAAATTATCAGAAGTTCATTTCGTTCTTTCTGCATCAGGAAGTAGTCGTTTATCGTGATATTGACGTATGTCGCACTGAAATAACATTTAGTCGTTGACGATATTATAAAAGAAGCGATAAAATTGAATATTTTGCCATCAAGCATCTATCCAGTGATAACGTTCTGCATTGATAACATATAATGATAATATTATAATGCATCAGCATGATTCGTGAATTTTTTTTAGTCGATGGACGCCGACAAGAAAGTTTGCAGAAGTGAACTATGACCTAATCTCTGACCCACTCGTCGACTGTCTGAGTGCTCGGCTGTCTGAAGTGTACTCCACACAACATCCAAGTTAACTACTCCCATCGAAATGTGCAAAAAGTTTAAAATGCAAATTCCCTTCTAAGATTAAAGATTCAATTTATCGCATGCACAAGAGAACTGTGTACTTTATAGCGATTCCTTAGATATGTCCAACTTACAAAGCGATGCAACGTTTATGGAAGATACACTTGTGGTCAAATTTCATTTGAATTCACTACGTTTGGCCTAATTTGACGAAAGTATTTGTCTACGTTTCTATTTTAAAAAATCCCCCTTTGAGACCGAAGGCGCGTTACTGAAATCCATAGGCAATGAAATCACGAAATTCAAGTCCACCAACAGGTTATATGCTATTGCATAACGAATATAACTTCACAGCACTAGTGATGTGTACTGGTGAAAAACATTTATGTAAACCGTCAAGTTCATGTATCATTATAATTATCCACCGCCCCCCCCCCCTTCCAATTAGGTGCATTGGCATTATGTTTTTATCATATAAGCATCGACCATTAAATTATCACAACTATTAACAGCTAGGGCACGAATATTCTAGGAGTGAGCAGTGCTTTTTTGGTGATTGTCTTAGGCAATGAATATAAATCAAACGTTGTTTTTTATAATCATCTCAATTTGAAAAAAAGGATCCGAATTTTCACAAATGCACTTTTTTCATTTATTACTGTTTTCTCTCAGAACACTCTGCTCGTTTGTATCTTTTCTCTAGCAGGTAATAAACATATGTATCCGGTTGAGAAAATAGAGCATCGCTTTAACGACAGAATATTTCCGTTAATCACTTCCTGTCAATTTCAGCGCCGAAAATTTCATATGACATATATTCTGTTCCATGGAACTATATAAACTGATGTACTCTCCTCAGAATACATTCCATGACGTGTTTAAAATTTATTCCTTCGAAAAATTTATATTATAGATCTGAAATTAATATCTACTTGATGACGATGACGGTGGAGAAATGCGCTCCTTAAACCGCAATTAATACAAGAAAGACGTTTTTTTTCGTTTAATTTTTTAAATCCTTACACCTGCTTTGAGACAGGATCGTAGACACAATGAGCAGCGGTCAGCACTGTCTCCGCAGTAATTAGAGATCCACCGCACAGAAGGGGCTTCTAAAAAAACAGAAACAAGTAATAACAGTCAACCTATTCGGTACATTTCCGACGGCGATGCTTCTCACTGAATAGTCAGGAAATCATTCATTATATGAAAAGGATTTTAACGTATATTTTGGGATGTTCACTCTAATATACTATTAAATGACACATCACCGCTCGAAATCAAATCGAATACGGAGCATCTCTTTCAACAAGCCATCGTTCCTGTTTTCTTCAAAGCAGAGTTAAAATCTACTCTATTCTTTAGCATCGTACCATTGTTGCTAACTGCTGTCCGCAAATGCCCATTATCAACGCTTTAAAGAATTGCTGGCATTTAATGCCTCTATTAAAATCCGCATGTTTTAATCCGTCATAGTGGTTCAACTACGTTGTTTTATGAAGGCAGTTTAATCCATCACATTTAATTACAATAATAACAAATTAAATGAATTGATTTATTAACTCGACCACAATAGTTCGATCTACTTTTCGTGTTAACAATAACAAAAACTTCTGCTAGAGTGAATGTGCCTAGAAAAAGGGATCCGATGCAATATTCCATAAGTGCTTCGAGAAATAAATGGCCACTTTGTCGTTCAATACTTTTTGAGTCCCTTCAGATGTCGAAAAAGACTAATTCGTCACGTTCCATTTGCTACTTGCGCATCCACTGCTTGTACTGTCGAATTAATACCATGGGGCACCGTGCAGATCATGTGGCTTTCCAGTGCATTCATTTCTGCTTGAAAGTGATCACTTATCGAAGCCCACCCACGAATTGTGCATTATATGGCTCTTCAGAACATCACAGCACCGACTCGTCGAAGCCATTACGATCATCCGAAGAGACGGTACTTTTTGAACATGAGCTATTCCACTAATAAATGAGGTAGAAAACCTCGCAGATTTCACTATGCACCATTACTTCTGAAGGTGTTCAGCTTTGAGAAGAAGAGAAGTATGCTCGATGTTACGACGGTTTGCAGTGCAACTGTCGGCACAACTAGCGCTGACCCATTCAACTATGACATTCGTTTTTATTCTGTGGAAGCATTTTCATTCCATTTCCTCAATAAAATAGTTTTGGAATTTCTTTAACAGATTATCAGAATCACATAAACGATTACTTCCAAAGTGGTGGGAAAAGAAAACTCACCGCAGTATGGGGAAAACGTACAATTAGATTTGCGAAGAAGGGATATTGACCAGGGTTCACACTGTCTCCGCATAGCATACGCCGAGCACGCCTGCTAGCCATCGTATAACTTGCACTGCATAGCACTGCTACGAAAAGAACAAGTACGCAACGATGATCGCACATGACGAAATTGAGCAAATGAGCGATCTTGCTTCGATAATGTATTCTGAGGTGATGACGACGAGTCATTCATGATTTGTCAGTGTTATGGTTTACACTTGTCGTTGGTCTGCATTTTCTATGATTTCAGCCACATAATAACGTTTTCCTGATGTCCCAAAACAACAACCTAATAGAAACAATCAATCAACCTCATGTTAGGCTTGCTACTTTCACTCTAAATTGCTGCTTGCGGTGCACAGCCCCGACGCGACACTTGTCGCGACACCGCCCACTACCCGTAATAGACGCAAAAAACCAATAAGAACGCGAATAATTCATAAAATGCAACTTGAAGTACAGTTTAAAGACTCGTAAACTTCCTAATTTAATGTGCTTTCCCCACTGTTAAATAATTTTCAGCTGAGTTGACGTCACATAATGCGTGAGTTTTGGCATTAAATTTGCCTTCGTTGCGTCGTGAATTCGGTCTTCCTTACTTTCAAAGCCAAACTATTCCTTTCTCAATTTCCGTCACTTGCTACGTGGTTCTTTGATAGTGGTCGGCAATCCTGATTTCTTAAACTTGAAATTTTCATTTTTACTCATCAGCAAAATTTTACTTTCACTGAAGCACAGAAGGACAGTGCTGAACAGATAAAAATATCTCAAGCTTTACAATGATTTTTCTGAACTTCCTACAAAATTTGCTACTGTAAGAAGTGTTGCGAAGAATGAATGGGAAGTAAAGAATACTTCAGTAATGGTTTCTGGGATTCGTCAGACTCCCTATAGACGTTAAAAACAAGGTTTGTCAGGTCCATTTATTCACTCAAGACAAAATCGAAGCGCCAGACTCGAGCCTACTGGTCACTTGCTGGAAACCTCGCAGTTTACAACTGACCACTGTTCATCCGAATGGAGATGACACAGTTTGAGAGTAGGTCGCTATATGTGATTTAAGAAATCGATGCATTTCGATAAGAGTGCAACAGGTTCACAAGACATGCATCCATTCTCTTAGAATGCCAAGAAGCAATGGTCAATACAAGAGCTAGCAAATGGTATGGAAACAAGCCAGCAGGTGCACAGCGGCAAAATTGCAACCAGAGCGGTTTCAAGCAGAGCCTAATGAAAATAGCAATTACCGATTTCCGCTGCGACCAACATGAGAGTCATGCGCTAAAAAATGATTCATTTCAGATCTATGTGTTTTTTGGCAGAAGTTGCAGCTTTTAATTCTTTCCGCACTTTTCTATTTATATACGAATAAGTGGTTTCTTCAACTTGTAAACAAGCTTATTGTCCGAATGATCCAGTGAAATGCAACAGCGGAACCGTCGGTTGCGTAGCCAGTACTACAAAGCAACTTACAAGTCTTCTACTTAACAGCCTATTTGATTATCGATGACTAGTAGTAAATATGCACAAGTGATTCACAAACTAAACGAAGTGCAGCAAACGTGCTTGGATAAATGAAAAATAGCTGCAAGATTAAAGTCGTAATCAATTGGTAAGAATGTTCAAGAACAAAAAAATTTGCAGAAGTGAGCACAACAGAAAACATCAATTGGGGGGTATAAGCTTGCTGAAGCAGAATTATTATTATACAATAAGAGATTCCAAAAATCCACGACGTACAACAACAGTCATGAATATTATGCAACAATCTTTGGCAATAAACCAGTAAAACCAGAAATAAAGCTCAACAATGAGTGACACAATAAATGCTTTTTGCAAAACCGGCTTAAGACAGCAGGTAAGATTCCTGTAAAACTGACCTATTTCAAAGACATAATGCATTTCAAGTAATTTAACAATAACCCGCGCTTCAACACTTCGATGGCATTACCTATGAGCGTTTTGAAGTCATCTTCTCGACTCTTCATATGCTCTTTCTCCTCGCTTCTCCAATGATTTCGATAACGGCTTTTACAAGATCGCTCGATTTCGCCGAACCTAAGAACCGTCAAGCATATTTTATGGTACACACGCAACTTTTACACTCGTTTGCTGGAAGATAACTCAAAACTTTTCACTCAACTCGCCCAATCAATCGACCTTCACGCAGCAACTTACACGGTACCTTTCAAGAATGACCCACTTAAGCAAATAAGATTAAAAGCTTCTCCGTCGGCATAGAAGTAGTCACTTCTGATGGTTGAGAATGCAAGTGATTTCAAAATAAGCTTCCACAGATAACGCATCACAAATATACCTTGTATATCAGCAGTGTGAACGTGTCTATCCGTAATCGCAATAAAAAGAGCATCGCTGATAAGATCGGCGTATTTGTTCAGACCGAGATAGCGGAGCATGTCTAATCCGGCTCTTATAAACGCTGTTGGATTCGCAATATCCTTGCCAGCCAACGCCACCCCTGCACTACGAACACCCTACAAACGTTACCATTCTTCCAGCAATACAACTGCAACGTTCGGCTATAGGACAATTATAGAGTGTAGCTATTTCTAATCGTGTGTTGTTAAATAAATACGTAAGCATCACACGTTTGTCCCAAAGTCTCGAAGTTGCAAAACGTAATGTTGTTATAAACCAGTACGACGAAATCACCGACGTATTATCGATATTTGTATGGAAGGTGCTGAAATTTTTTTGGGAGAACTTCCAGAACATTTCTTTAAAGATTCCGCATTTTCAATGTCAAAAATTTTGCCCAAACCTCTCAGTAAAAAGAAAACTCATAGTATCCTCCTATCTCGTCCGCCAATATTTAAATTTGTAATTGAGAACTTAAGATGTATCCTGAACTCTCACTTATAAATTTACCTGGGCATCAATACCAAACATCCGTGTGTCAACCTCACTTATCATAGAACATCTTCAGATATCAAGCCAACAGTTTTATAAATTTCGCTCACTCAGGATGCAATTTTATTATGTCCCGGAATAAAAGTGAGAACGAACTGGCTCAAAGACGGCGTATTTGTCACCAATGTTAACACCGGAGACAAGACCAGCTCCACCAACAAGACCGCACGCGACGCTGGAGATGATGTTGCCGTAGAGGTTCGGCATAAGCATCACATCGAACTGCTGTGGATGGGAAACCATCTGCATTGACGCATTGTCCACAATCATCGACTCGAACTTTATCTGTGGGTATTCACTCTCTGCTACCTCTCGGCACACCTGCAAAACCACTTACCACACAACATAAAAACCCAACTCCTTAAGCTCTCGAATATATATCATTCCCCGGGAAACTTCGAACGCTGATTCATCAGATGTAAACGTAACCGCATCGTCAGTGATATCTGCGAAGCGATGCAATAATAAGTAATGCATTCCTTCTGGGATGTCAACTTGAGATGTCAGCTAAAAAAAAGCCTCCCTTATTGCCAATTTTTGCTATAATTTTTATGGCCACTGTGTTCTGCTAATTAAAGTAGGAGGAGGTTAACTGTAGACATATGTATGAAGGTACGCGAGAAAAAATCGACCAACTTTCATTTACTGAACCATTTCAGAAATTTCGGCTTTGCTGAACCATCTGGCCACAAAAACACACAAAATACCTGCAATCTATAATCTATTTTCATATATGCCACCAATAGGCTACGGCGACGCAGTAAAGGATTATAAACCTGGCTTCCTTTCAAAAGACAATTTGTTTCAACGACCACAATAAGATGATATTCGGAGAAAACTGAGCCGAGAAAAAAAAAAGAACAATCGAAATCAGCAATCAAGGCGTTGTAAACCACTGATGGGCGATCCCAGCAAAACGAGGTGACTTCGATATAGTTAAAATTTGGAGTTCTGGAATCCCAATAATGATTTTTTAAAAAACAAACTGACTTCTACTGGTTCACACCATAGAAAAACATATCCAACTCTTGGACTCGGACTCTTTCTAGAGCAAGAAATCGACTATTGGAGTAGACAAAGAAGGAATTTTTTCATGTTTTGCTTCTGCCTCTTCACCGCAATAGTGGCTATTCATTTCGCTCGCCAGCGAATGCCGAAAGAAATGTTATGCAGCATTCTCGACATAAGCAACGAATATGTCTTCAGATCACGTCACGCAATTAATCAGAACGGACCCCCCTTCATGCAACCAGCTCTCCTTTATGAAGCTATCTAAAATAGGAAGAGTCACGCTGATTTCATTCAAAGGTTCCACAATGTTGTAAATTCTTTGAGGTTCTTCTTTGACATAGAGGAAATGCAGAAATGGTTTTTCTCAACCACAGAAGACAAAAGATGCTTAATTTGACTTCACAATCTTAGAATTTTTCTAGAGGAGAAATGAGCTGAGAAATAGAACAGAGGCTGAAAGCCCAAATACTGCGGGAATGAGACACGGAAAAGTGAGATTAGGACGAGGGAGGTAAGACTGTAGGACGATCAGTAGCAATAGAAGTATTTTACGCTCCACAATTTCTTCATTGCAATGGATGGTACTAGTCAAAAACAATGGGCAGAAATGTTCGGAAAGGATAATAAACTCCGCTGAAAGGTTAATGCAGAAACAGTAATCAAACGGCAGGGAAAGACGGACGACTGTAGTCACTGCCTACAGCTATTAACAAGCATAGAGTGCATGGTCACCTGACTTCATCGCGTTGTTTGAGCAGCTGTTGTAACTGCCGGAACAACAATTCCTTGATCATTAGACAAATTTCTCTGTGCTCGACTACAATGTTAAAAAGCAGGAATTTTGACATATAAGATCGATAATTCCTTTAATTTAATTTCCGAAATCGGCAGTGATAGGGAGTCAAAGGACTGATTCTATAGGGACTCGTAACGACAGGGAAATAATTTGTGCTGCGTCAACATAGTCAAGTGATGCTCATTTTTTTAAAACCACAATATATGCTCTGCCGTTAGAAAGAAGTGAGAAAGACAGAGCGCTAATCATTGAAACAGCAAGGGAAAATCCCACTTTACACATCGCAATGGCTTCACTGTGCTTTAGTGACGGCTTACTCAACAGAGCATTGACCCTGCTTGCGCAACTCGACACCTAGACGAGGAAATTATAGGAGACGCCAACAATTTCAGGAGCCCCACCACAGTGTTTGGTAAAAAGGTATGAGGTCTTCAACACCTCCAAATATATTCGTAACTTATTGCATAGGTTATATACACATACTAATTAATAAACAGCGTTCGAGTTAGACTTCCAAGGCACTTAGAAGGGCAAAATCCGACAGACTTTAAAGTCTCGTTTAAATTAAACGTGAACAGATCTTCTGTTACATTAGCAATCTACGATGCCTGAACTGCAGAACTCCTATACTGTCATCCCTCATAATGGAAAGGAACTGAATAGCACTCACTGGAAAGCGATATTCAGATCGTCTACAGGTAGCGTGGATGAGAAAATCTGAGAGAAGGGATGTCGGTGGTGTCACAAATTCTGCAAAAAGTGAGTAAAACCCCTCGAAATTTGTCCTCTGTTTTTCTCCAGTTAATTTCCTTGAAGATTCCCGAATGACAACCTGTCTAGAGACCGCAGAACCGGAGATAATTTGGCCAGTTTCAGCGAAGCTACAAAAGTGATGACAAGTAAAACTTATCGTTGCTATAAGTGGAATGAATGAAGAGCTTGATATTGCTTACTGCTGCATCTAGTACAGTACTGTTTAGGTTTCACTCTTCGAAAACTACTACTTGCTACCTGCTGCTGGTGCTGCCAATACAGCAATGCTGCTAGTATTATTTCAACAATTCAAGGCACTATTACTACAACTGTTACTGCTTGTTATATTAGCTGTAACAGGTAGTGCTATTAGCTGTAGCAGAAAGCGTTTAGTAAGTATTAGTAACCACAATAATAAATAATAAATTGTAAATAATAAACAATAATGATAATAGTAATGATGACCAATGCAACCGCTAACCAGCAGTAAATAGTAATAATTAATGGTGCCATTAAGCAGTACTACAAGCAATATCTCCAACCAGTGTATAACTTCCACTTCTGTTACAACGTTTGCTTACAACTACCGTCGGTAGCAACCAGTGGTAGCGGGTATAAGTAGTAGCATCACTGATTGATAATGACAATGTTTATACACGTGTTACCTAGTCCTAGCAGTAGTACCTGGATTACTACAAACGCCAACATAAGTATTAATTAGTGGTAGCATCAATACTACCACTAATTGTTACTCGAATAATTAGGGCCATCGACTCAAGTGTTAAGCCAGGCAATCGTCGGTGGTACCCGATGGTGTCCGAAGTCCTCAAATCAGCCGCTAAGGCGAAGTGGGACTCCAACTCCGGAGTTCCTGTCAGGAACTACCGGGTCTTTCAGTGGTAGTCTCCCAATAGGAGCGCCCGAAGCAACATTAATAAACATATTTATTGTCCGGTTCATATTTTTGATGCCGGAAAAAGGAACCAAGGAGTTGAAATGACAAAGATTCATGACCACGGCTTCGGAAAAAACGTGGATTCTTGGTGATTCCAACTGCAAAAAAGATAAAGAAGACAACTGCATAACTTCGACTCTTCCCGGGACAGGCAGTAGATTTTAACATCAAAGTCCGGGCATCCAAACATGGTCAGGCAAGTAAATCAGCAGGAATCATTTCACTGGTGCTGATGTAAATCAAAACACTCCTAATTTAGCAGGAAGCGCTACATCGATGCCCCTTATATTAAGCGAAAAAAAAAAGAATGCAAAGAATGTAAAGGGAAACGGTAAACAAAGGAAAGGGAAACAAACATGAAGAAAGAGGCCATCTGCAAGCTTTTGAATATTCGCTTTGTGCACTGCAGTAACCTTCTTACGATCATGCGAGAGTGCATATTCGAATGCAAATCGCGCAATACGTTCGATGTTGTTTCGCGTAACAATCTGTAAGGCAATCACCAATAAAAGTAGCATATTTGCGAGAGTATTGCTAGTACTGGTAACGCTGACGACAAGGCTGACTTCTGCTTATAATAGTAATATACAAAATTAACTGCAACAACAAATAATAAAGTTGTAGTAGTAGTAATAAAAGCAATATTAGTACGAATAATAGTGACAGCAATGATAATAAAAACATTTCAAAGTGGTAACAGTTATATTTCGTGAGTTTGCACGGCATCCTGATAGCAGGGCAGAAGGTAATGCAATATGCACATGACGGCAATGGTTTGGCCATCGAAAGCAGAATGAAATTTGGATTCTATCAATACGCATTGGCAGCTACAACAAAGTGTAGCAAAAATGAAATACCCGCGTTGTATGTGATCAGCAAAACGACCTGCTGACTTCTCAGATATATAAGAAACGGAGATTGCAGCTATGTTCATTAATAACCGAGAAAAGCACCATAAACAGGGATCACAGAGCAGTACACAACGATAATGGAAAATGCGAAAAAAAAAGTAGTGAGAAGATTATGTAAACGAGAATATTTGAGAAAATCATTCCAAAGGCTATAATATGCTTTCTCTGGAATCAACAAGGAATGTCAACTCATTTCAAAAAAACGGTTAACAAGGGGAAAAGATAGACATATCGCAAGTGAAGTGGAATACTGCAATAACGCAATCATCGGCATATATAAAAAGGGCAACAACATTGGAAGAATTGGATATCCAATCATGCTATCATACTGTTTGTTAGTTAATAGATATTAGCTCTGCCAGGTTTGTTCAAGACGCCTCAAACAACAACATTTCCTAATTAACAACTAGCGATAGTTTACATTAGCTAAAAAATAATTCTTGGCCATCACCAATTAAACGATTCTCAATTGCTCGATGAATCACAACTTGAATAATTCGAATCAATTTCAGCAATAGAAATTTAAAAATAATGGCAGCCATTACAAAGTAAAAGGAAATTAGATGCTTGCTCGTCATTCTCAAGCTTCTCACAAGACTAAATTATGACAAAGCATCGAGAAAAAACTCACCTTAAGGCTTTCAACAATTCCACTTTGTGTCTCGTGCTCTAGTCCAGAATATTCTCCTTCCGTGTTTTCTCTTAAAAAATAACTGTATACACTCGCAAATCGTGCAATATTTCATATGAAGATACTAAATAAAGCGCTCCACATAAGCATAAAGATAAAAAAACACACTACATATATTCAATCAGTACAGTTTTTAATACGCTGTATTAAGGCGATAAATCTGAAAATTTCAATTAAAAAATGAACTAATGAGCAAAATCTTCACACCGTACGATAACGACGTCGATTCCTTTGTGTCTGGCAGGAATCGTCGGAATGGAAATACAATGAAGGACATTCGCGTAGAGGTCAAGTCGTCTACGAAGTTCGACATTGCGCGACTTGAATTGCGGATCATCAAAATGTGTTTCGATATTTCCCTTTAAATAGTGCACTCTCTAAGTAGATCGCAAACAAAGATACGAAGACGCAAAGAATGCGAACGCTGCATAATTTTAGCAAACGACAAGTGAAAAAACTCATTTGAACTGATTGACTAATCGTTTAAATTCGATCGCTGGGAAAAAATGAGTTGAAGAGTGCTCCACAAGGCAACATGTTTTTTTCAAAGTAATTCAAGTACATCTCGGAACCACCTGTTAGATGCACGGCACTTGGAGTCGTTTTCTTTCCACAAATGGTATTTTTCCGGGCTCACGCTCCGAGATCACGTTTCCCGACTATAGCAAAAGCTATGACAATTTCAAGCTTTTGCCAACCTTGCTTAAACAAAAATCTGGATAACTTCGTGAACGGAAACATACAACCACCTCCGAGGATCAGGAAAGATGACTGCCGCTACACTATAACAAGCGCTACATAGTTTCAAAGCAGTTGGCGAAGTTCGACATACGAAGGTGCTTTTGGTGCCACTACTGGGGCGTACACGTTTATGGATCTCTTTATTTAGGCGGTCTGCAGAAGACGGCGGATTGTCCCCAGCCCACAAAACTGATTTATTGGAGCCAGTTTTCGGCAAAAAATTTACCATAGCTGGCTTCTGATTTAGGAACTTCAGTTTGACGGGGAAGGAGGAAACGGGAGGAAGAAATGTGAGGAATTACAGAACGGCGAATGTGGTGAGAGCACGTTCAACATTCACTGTAGTTCGCCAAAAACAAAGTGGAAAACATAGAACCGTTGCAAACTACAGAAAGAAAGGAAAAACGCCGCTTTCAAGTAAAAGTAATATGGGTAAATATGCAAGCCTTTATTGCAACGCCATTTCTTTCGATGGCCATGATAGCAGTATCCATATCAGTGTCATTACTGGCGAGGTTTGAGCTCAACGGAATTTCTTCGAAATCGACGGGCACCTCAAAAGACAAACATAAGTAACTGATAAGTAGCTTAACAATACGACTTAATCTCAAAGGCTTAGTCATGAAAAATTAGCGCTTACGATTATATATCTTTTTTTAAGAGGAGTTTGATGGAAATAAGTTTTATTCTGTCGCAACAATGCATATCAGTGAGTCATTTCTCACCTATAAACACTAAGCATCGCAACTTCCTTCCGTAAAAAGTCGTCAAAGGTATTATGGGGAGAATCTCCCCAATTGAATTGAAAATATTACCTCCATTCTCATAATAAAAAAATCCGATCCCCTCCCCTTAACCTCGTCATCCTCGTTTTTCTCAAATTCAAACTTTCTTCACAATGTTAACTTCAGATTTAAGAACTTTTTCAAGAAGTTAGGCATAGCGACCAATGAATAAACTTCTTCCTCATTCGTTATCGACACTATCATAAGCAATAATTTCAACAAATATTTCAAAAACTTCAAATATAAGAATATAAGAATTGAGAGTCTTTCTCGACGATTAAAGATGACAACTGCTGATTGCCCAAGAAATTCATAAAGATTTTGGCAAAACTTTAAAAACTAAAATAAATAGCATAATCCCTTTCCCATTATTGGGTACAAATGTTTTCGATTCACGATAAGAGTCGAAAACTTAAAATAAATGCGATCGAAGTGGAAAGGAAATATCGGCTCGTAACGTTTTTGTTACAGATTTCATTAGGGCACACTCATTGAATATTTATGCTTAGGCAAGTGGAGATGAGCAAAAATTTCTGCCAAAGAACTTCAGTTATTCGCTAGCGTTCTAGTCTTTTGGGTACGATGATTTGTTATAATTACTTAATAGCACCTAGCAGGACAGCGGTATTTGATAACGTACCACTTGTTTTGATTTTCTGTTTTAATAATCTACCTGGATCAGGTTGGGTCGCAACAGGTTTCAGTCTTATTTTGTTACATGAGCAGATCAGCCACGACAATTAAGTGTGCGCCAAGCCCCTGGGCATAGCTTACTATTCGAAGGTGCTAACACCTTACTAACATGCTCCAACTAAATTAACAAGCTTACATTAGCGAAGGCGAAGATGTTCTTTACATGAGCTAGCATTTCCGGTCCAATACCATCTCCGGAAAGCATTGTCACTCGCTGACGACCACCATAACGTGCCAAATGAATCTGGAGGCAAATTCATTAGTTGCGAACCTAGGAAACGTTTATAAAAAATGCATCAACGTTTATTTTCTCACTCATCTTTTAATTTTGATTGTATTTCTATTTTATAGTCATTAAACTTCACGCGAATGCACCACTTGCAGTGATGACTCTCATGCCCCGAATTCGGACAAACACTTCGTTACACATATCTCTATCACCACTCACGGTGTCAATAAGAATACCGTTAACGGTCATCTGACCGCATCAGTGGTCAGAGAAGTGACCGCTGTCTGTATAAACTGCACACCAAATAAATGGGAAAAATCTTCACAAATGCTTCCATTTAACTGAAGAATAAAAAATGACAAAACGCTGCAGAATGCTGAAATGCAAAAAAAAAAAAGGAACCCCTCAAAGAAGAAGCTGCAGCACGAAATTGGAGCATACCCGATCTTTTCTATGAGGGAGAACATGCGAACGAAACTTCTGCATCTCGATGGCGCATTTTGTAGCATGCGAAGTTGTACTGCATGCACAACCGATATTCAGCTGAATACGAGGAATGCAAACACCCAGAGACCTCATGAACACACACCTAAACGTTTCTTTCATTAATAAGCATCCGCATTATGCCATTATGAACACAAACAAGTAATGAAGACTTTTACCTGTGAATATATTCAGAAACATCAAATTTAAATACTTTCAAACATATTCTAGTAGTAGTAGCTGACAACAACTGCAAGTGATTGATAACTTCACTGCCCTCTTAAAGGTGAGAGCACTTCGTAAATTACGTTACGACAATCATAAAATGAGAAGAGAGAACGGAACTTTTAGTAAATGATCGACATATACATCTAGGGATTGTCAGAAAACTTTAAAAATCATTTTATTCAAAAAAAAAAACTTTTTTCTAAAATATATAAGAACGTGTCACCTGTGAGGCCAACGGTTCTGATTTAGCCAAAGAAATATGAAGGGAGTTGGTTGGTGGATTTTGAACTCCTTCCTATCCCATCAGCTGAGAGTACAATTTTTGAAACTGTTGACGTATTTTTCGAGCAAGTTTGATTTCTGTACTGGACAAAGAAAACTAAATCATTTAGTAAGAAAACACTACCGGGAAATTCATGAAGACCTGAATTTTCTTTCTCAATTGGCATCCGAGAAGGGTAAGTCCAACCCTACAACCTCCTTTCTTCCATATACCAATATATATGGTTCACAGCCTCCTCATACTCATACTCAAGTTTCAGCTCCAACTCTGGTGGCAACCACAAATCATTGCCAAAGATTCACGACTGACGTGCAACGAACAGCGGCATTGGCAGTCCGTTTATGGGATCATGAGGTGCGGAATGAGGACTGCGATTAGAATAAGAGCACCTCAATATTTCAACGGAAGGGAGTACGTTTGAGAAAGGGAAGTTTCGGAATTGTAAAGCGGAAAGACAATCAAAACCAAACGACGTGGATTTGAATTTTTTTTCATACAGATGAACAACTGCAAATGAGTAGTTGGAACTGAAAGCAATGCGGGTATAAACAGTGTCGCTGCTCGTCTTTACATTAAAGCCTGCTTGCGAACCAAATCATGGTTCGAAGTAGGTTGGGGCGAGGACGTTACCCCTCTCCAGAATTCTTGGAGAATATATAGCGAGGAAAAAATGCCAACGTCCAAAAAATAAACAAACAGTGAATGTATTAAAATTGATTGCCCCACCTTTTGGTAGCTCACTATGTCTGCAGCTGACTTCGCCTCAACTCAATACCGGTTACTAGCCGGAAGTGAACAGAGGAGAGGAAAACGTGCATATGTTCTAATCGCACTCACACAAATCAGATCATTTGTTGACTAATAAAATATCATTCGTTAGAATCAACACTTGTTGTTTTTTGGAAAACCACTCAGTGAGAAATGGGTGGGAAGGCAAAAACATTTAAGGCGCGATAACTAGGCTTGCAACTGCAAAAATGGCTATTCAATCCACAAATTGTATAAATGGGAAAAGGATGTAAGAGAGGAGGAGGAGGAGGAGGCAAATATTAGTTTCAGTAATTAGGGACACACGGGGTGGTTCTGTCTTTGTACGGTATCACGGCAGAGACGCCATATTTTTATTTAATGTTCCGACACAATACCATAATGGAAAGCTAAAAGCGTGAGTCCTGCTTACTATACTGAAAACCTCAGGTAAATAATGGTCCATTTCTGCGCAAATAGAAAAAATTACAGTTGTCAAAGATTTCTAAATTTCATACTGACTATCGTTCTCAGATATTTATAGGAAAAAGATCCCACTGGTAATGGCAGTGAAGTTTTGACGAGAAATCTGAACTTGGATTAGATCTGAACCTTAGTGGTAGCCGGAAAGACGAATGTTTATATTTCGCTAATGGAGTTAGAGTGGAATTGATGGAAGGAGGGAGGGGAGGGGATGGGAAAATAGAAGAAGGGAAGTCTAAGGGGCAGGGACAGTAAGGAGATTTCTTTGCAGTCTAGATGAAAGTAGAAAATTTACTAAAGTGTGCGCATAAATGTGAATTTTTTCACTGGAGGAAGCAGGAATTTGCAAATAAAAGCAAAAAATCCGCTGAAACATTGGTTTTTTTTATTTTTTTTCGAATCAGATAGGAAGTGGTGATAAGAAGGAAATAACGACGTGATCTCATTCTCCTCAACAGAGTGAGAAGAGACGAGAGTAGACGAAAAAATGTTTAGGTTCTTTCCCACACCACTGCTTATTAATAGAGAGAGAGAAAACGATAACCCCTCCATCGTAACTAGAGCTTGCTGTGAAAAGGAGTGGAAATGATAATACATAGGGAAATAACGTTGCCGGGTAATGTGCATCACAACTTACAATCGGCACGAGTCCTCCATACCTTCTCAGGTAATTTTTAAACATGGTCACCAACGTTCACAATTTCGAACAGTCCCTGTGAACTGTGAATGAACAGGTTGCGATGTGTTAAACAATTATGTATGACCAATTCGTAACATTTACATGAAATGTATGACTAATTCATGAGTTAGTTAGTGTAAAATATCAGTTTGTTGTTGGTAACAATGGAAGTATCAATGGGAAGATCCCGTGTTGTTCAGGATATTGTCCATTAAATGACATCCACTATTTTAGTACACAACTTTGAATAAATTAAGGTGATCAAGTTTCAGAAAACTTGCTGTGGTGTTGTTAATAGTTGGTTGTTGAGGAAAGAGCCAGAAATTTGATGAGCATGTAACGGCACGCTCAAGTGAAGAGTATTTTTAATGGATCGGCAAAAAAAGTACCGGTTGGACTTAGTTGACGGGCTGGGAGTGAATACAGTTTGCAACTGAACCAGAGAGATGTTGGGCATAAAGTGTCGTTGCATTAGGGCGTAGCGATTTGCTTCATCGACCAACGTCAGTGTACAGAAACCCTCGTGTAGATGGATACTCACAGTGAACGGGAGGGAGTCCTTCGCGATGTGAAATGTGGCGGATCGTTTTCCCTACAATACGGGAGTTCTCACGCTCGCGAGGGTGTCCTCGTTTTTCTATTCTCAAAACTCTTAGGGATGGGGGAAACCTTCGCGTGTGGGAGCGCAGTGAAGCCTCTCGCTGAAACTAGGGAGTTGGGAAACGCTTGATTTTATTGACGGACCATTTTTACACGGCTTATGTTATTTGCGGAGTGTCACATTCACCTGCAACTGCCTCGATCATCAGTTTTTGAGAACTTCCGATGGTGAGGTACCGTTATGTTGGAGCGCAACTCGTTCAACACAGTGGTTGCAGCTGAAGCCCAAAACATGCGTTTGTGCCCAGTATTGTGGCGTGCTTGAATCGATATAGCTACCGTCGAATGTATCCGCCTTTTGGGTGATGCGAAAGATGGCTGTGACAATGTTGCACCGTATTTCACTAGGCAAGTTGCCGTGATCAGAAACAAACACATGCGGATATTGCTTTCGCGAAGTGAAAAAAAAAAATTCTCCGTAGAGATGCATGAACGTAATGAAACCATCTGAGACGAAGTATTGGAACATGATACTCTGAAGCGAAAATTGACGCAGTGTTATCAGAGAGACAACGGTTTATTGCAAGTCACGCGTGGTGCGCATAGTCGGCAAGCACAAGGAAAACTAGAAAATGCTGAACCTGGACAAGCTCAGCATTGATATTGTATCAAGATATTTGCATAAAGTTGCAGTCAGAACAAAGCACAAAGTTTTGATGAAATTACAAATAAAGTGTTCAAAAAAAAAAAATTGAAACAAAACAAGGATTCATAACTTGCCAAAAACTTAGGCCGAACGTTTTTAGCAACCTCACCACCTATAAGATGTGTCAGAAATGAGCATCGCTTCTCATTTCACCTTCCATCACTTTTGAAAGAGAAAAGTGAATTTTTATAGAGCATTGAGAAAACTGTAGATTTCAAATGAGGAAATTCGAAAGTAACTATTGCTTTAAGGTCGTATAGCAACTGTATATGTGGAACGGAGTCAAGTTCTGTGCTGTCTTTGCCGAAAAAAATTTTTCAAGCAGTCTTTTTGGCAGTTCACCACCTTCCCGTTGTCACAAAGGTCCAAAAACTGTTTCGAAAGAACTTTGACTATTCTAAAGCTTGGTGTTTGTAGATGAAATGTAACCATCAGACATCCCCAGGTTTGATAACCTTTCGATTCCAGGTGTTTTATCCAAGTTGGTACCTCGGTTCTTCTTGCTTTTGTACCATCAGCCAAAAAACTGAGTGCTATGCTTGATTAAATTTGGGGTTTAAGAGCATTGTGCAGCAAGTATCATTAATGATTATGGAGCTTAGCTCTATGAAAGAGTTGTCGTATCGATCGCACAATTGATCCTGATAAGTTAACATATATGAAGCTTCTGAAATTAATCCGCTTTTAGGCAATAATGTGTACGATTCACAGCATTTTGCATTTCTTAATCAGCTGATCTTTACCCCAGCCATTAAAATTTCCCGAATAAAGTTTTTGGGAACACTAATTGTTTATGCAAAAATTGGAAAATAATGGAAATCTTAAAAGTTAATAGATTACTTACAGGCGAGCGTCTCGCCCACTGATGATTTATGTTGAACAATGATCTTAGATCGACTACCTAAGAATATCTGCAATGCTAAAATGAGGATACCTGTCTGTATGAGTGAACACCTCTAATAAACGATGTGCGTAGTGTGTTTATTAGTAAAAATACGAAGAATCAAGCAAAGCTAGGTGCACAGGTGAGATTTGTTTTTACCTGCTCCTCTAACAAATTCACGTTATTTTCAGCTAGATTATCCTCTCTTAGCAAGGTGATATGAAGAGGGTTTAGTGTCACTCATTGTTACCCTATCTCTCCCTAAGTGATGGAATTGTTTATTGCACATTTTTGCGATTAATCTCTAATAACTTTGAAATAGCAGTAAAACTGCTTCCACTCTTTTTCGAAACGCTGGCCACAAATGATGAAATTTTACTCGATATAGTTTTTGAGTAATTTTTCACTTCGATGTAGTTGTCAGTAATCTCAGCTAAGCGTAGTGCAATGCCTCATCTCCTAAAACGTTTCCCATTTACCTGTTTGTTTGCATAAATTTTTCTAAAATTTCCAGTAGTATAAGTAACAAAACCTTACATCTTTACATACGTCGATGCTAGCGAGATAGTTAACAGCACGGTTGAGCAGAAGCGGTATATAGCTTAAGCATAGGTTTTCGCACTGAAAAATGTTTTCAAATAAGCTGAAATGTTTTACATAGATGAATGCAATAAAGACATTCTTCATGTGCGTTTTTGTTTCGTCAGAGCTTACGTGTGGTCTCATCAGGTGACGGTGTGCCTGATGATAGAAAACTAGAACAGTGTGAATATAAATGCTTTTCATTCTTTATCAGTCAGTTACCAAAAAAAATTAGGATGTATTGAGATGTGAATGTTAAGGGCTTACGCTGACTAGATATGGATGGCACCGTTTCATGCCTAGTACATTCAATATGGCTGAATAACTTAAAGTACTGCGGAAACTGTCTCTTAAAAAAACGAAACGCCAGGCTCATTAAAGCATCCGATGGTAATCCTTCAAAGAGTAGTACGAAAAATTTTTGTTCCATCAATATTTTATGAAGCTAGAACTTACCAGATTATAAAATGAATCAGGTAAATTTGTGCACACGTGGTCGAAAATTCCATTTTCTAGACTCTGCTTGAAGTCGTCGTTCATAAGTGCGCTTTTAATGAAGGATACGACGCTGTAGCAAGATTCGCAAATTACAGGTGAAGCCTTATGATTGCCGAAGAACCACTGTGATAACGCTGCAACATAGTTGCACAAACCAAAGTACACCAAATTATTATTGCAACTACCAATCAGAGTGCTTAAAACTCTATTAAAGTAACACATATTAACAGAATATTTTATTTTAATAACACATCAGTGCCGCTGATTCTTTTCTCAAAGGAATGTCCCAAAAAACTTATCAAACTTTTCTCACATGGCGAAGTCAGTGATACACATAAAAGGAAGAACCCTTTAGCGTTCTGGAAATCAGAAAAAAAAATTAAAAGAAAATACCCGATATGCATGAAGAACGTGGAAAAGGGAATTCGCGACATCCGTATCTTTTGCAGAGCATTGCAGAAACAAACTGATTCGCCGAATACATGAAAGCATCCGCTCCACTGATATACATAGAGCTTGTATGCTCTGCGCGATCGGCAGACGAGAGCAATCCAGAGCGCATATTATCCTGTTTTTTTCAAAGCTTTTAGCAAACAAACTTTTAAACTGGCAACATTCGGTTGCATTTCAAATTTGATCGAGTTGGCACACGCGTTATGAATACCAAAGCCTGTTGATTCTATTGTACGTGCTTTACATTTCTTGTTCACCTATATAATTGCGACCAAATTCACACGAAACACAAATTGGTTTTGTTTGACTAATTAGGCATCCGAAATAATGCAACACATAAGCGAATCTTCGCCCGTTATCGAGTCACAACGTTGCAACTGCTAATAAAACTATATAGTTATTCACTTAAGTAGTATATCACGTTTCTTGTCCTAATTGCAGTTAAACTTGGGCATTCACATAATTTTTTTTTTGCTTCCTTAACGAAGCATACCGATACAAGTAATAAGTCGTTTCAAATTGCATTCTGAGGACAGCTTATAGAAATGCAATTACTTACATCAAGGATTGCATTATTCAGCTCATCGCGCATTGCTCCAGAAATCGCCTCGCATTCCGCACAACGTAAGCAACGAAGGGAATCGTCGGTTGCCGCTGACGAATAAGACTGAAAACCACTTTCACAACTAAACTTTCTAATTCACTGTACTTGAGATCACCATCTGATTCGTCACAAAGTTAGCTCTCGAGCGCACATATAATGGTCCTTAAAAATGTAAGAGTTCTTAAAAATGATCGCAGGAATTAAGAATATACGTCGATACGACGTCCCTAGAAAAATTTGTCGCCCAAAAATCAGTGTTTCACCGCACCTTAAATCTTCGTCGCCGTTGTTATTTATGCGTCTTCATACACTCAAGTAAACCTTTCACTATTCAAGCCCCTACGTAGTAACGGACGTCCTCTCATATGTGTTGTATAATTCGCATTATGGAAAGTTTTTAGCCCAATATGATCACGATTTCATTATATTTCGTGTCTTCCTTTCTCGTTTCGTATGCGGTTTCGATTAGAAACTTTGTTCTTTAAGATTTATATTTAAGACTTACATAAAACTAAGCGTTTCGAACTTATCACTTTCTTGATTGTTACTTTAAAAATATATCAATTCACGCTTTACTAGGTTCTACGAGTGGAATATCTAAAATCGAATACACAAAACATGGATAGCCTCGAGCGTGCTAATGCAGGAGAGAAGCACGATATCGAATCAGCCGCCGAGACCACCTCAAGATTTTCGCATCTGATGTGGGAAATTTCCCTTTCACCTCCATACAAGTGAGTATTTAAGGTATATAACATGAGTCTAATCGAAAGTTTAATAGAAAGTTTTATAATACCTTTATGCGCAAACGCAAAACCTATTGGCAGTTTTCGACGTCTTCAACGGTTTGAAAAAAGGAAAATATTTTTTGTAGTTTCGCATTTTTAATAGGTAACAGCCAGTTCTGCAAGGTGCCCCAAAAGCATACAGGCGAAGTTTGGCGTGCTCGTAACGACGACATAATCAAGACCATTACCAGATGAACTCCTAAGATTACGTTCTCGACTTGGGCTTTCTGATCACCACTTTTGTAGTCATGGTGTATCTCCATCTACTCAAGCAAGCCTTCGAGAACATTCAGAAGATGTTTTATCCCCTTCATCATCTCCATAATGCTCAATGTCATACACCGAACCGTCCACCATACGCTGAAACCCCTCGAAGCCTTCGGTATTGCCTTCGCCCATCTCTGTTCCGGCACATCTGTCACATCCTCCATTTCCAACTTTTCGAACTTAAGGAGAGATTGGAGCCATGCTTAGGGAGAGATTTGAGCGGAATCTTGGTCGAAACATGCGAAAGATGGGTGAAAATCTCAACTTTTCTTTCGCAACGACGCGTCGCGCCGTTTACGATCAGTTCGAGGTCTTCTATTGTGGGCCTCGTAGTTGCTACAGATTGACGGACGCCCATACAGCAGACTGGAAAGAAGTCGTGGGTTGCTCATAACGACAGTGGGTGATCAGCTTCTGTTCTGGCCACACTCTACTTTGACGAGAAGAACTCCACTGAGAAGGCCATGGCAAATCTCTAGAATGCCAACGTCGTCACCGCCTTTCCTCGGGAAGCAAAAGTCAAGTGACGAATAGTCTTCCATAGCTCTAATGCGTCCAGTGCTATGGTTCCGACATGCGCATATGCGATATGTAAGACCGGCTTC
The DNA here is from genome assembly GCA_006503575.1 of Baylisascaris schroederi. Lineage (NCBI taxonomy): Eukaryota > Metazoa > Nematoda > Chromadorea > Rhabditida > Ascarididae > Baylisascaris > Baylisascaris schroederi. The sequence continues at coordinate 758,795 of QEWY01000823.1, forward strand.
GTCTTCGTCGAACATAGTATCAACAACCATCGCGAGGAACTCTCTAGCCGGTTTTCGAAGCAAACCTCGGCGTCCCAGCAAAACTGGATATCCACTCACGAGATCAGGTTGACGCAGGCGTAGTACGTAGCTAACCTATCCGTCTTCATCCCATACATGCAATGGCCCCCTAACTCCCTTGACCCAAATGCACTTTACTTTTCTATCTGATCGGTCCTCCAGCAGAAGTACCCCAAGGACCCCCAATTCTGTGTTCCTTGAGCAACACCTCATAAAGCCATGGAAGAAATCCAACGTCAAGAACGTGCAGGCACGATTGAATCCATCTTCCATCACCCCAACACTATCATCGGTGCCAAGGTGGCCATATAGAACAATGCCTCATTAACCCTACTTCATATGATATTGGTGAAATGTCATCCAGATTCCATATCGTGAAGCTACTCAACGACGTTATGCGGTTTTAACCGTGCTAGCGCACGTTCAGCGCACCTTGCTCATGTAACGCTCTCCACATCCCCTAGTTATGTTCTGTTCAAATATAAATCATCGTTAACCGAAAATTAACACAACGCGAAAATCTTTTATACTACCAAAAATAACGTAAGTCGGCCAACTAAATTGATGATTTAAAGTAACAAGTTTTCCCATCCGCAGACACCATCAAGAGCGGCTGATCAACTACGTTGATTCTTTTCTTGGGCAAACCGTTGATAGAAACCGTTGATATGTTGGCCACGTCAATATAACTCAGAAAATTTGTTTTGGATGAAACTAAAAAAAACAAAAAAAAAGGAAAACACAAAGCTTCAGACCGATTTCTTCCTAAACGACATACGCACAAGATATTTGTTTTTCATATGAGATGAGACTAAAGGATATGCATTTCGGATGTTGTTTCATCATAGTTTCAATTTCTAAGCAAAGGGATCCTTGACCACTTAAAATTTCGAATCAAGGCTATGTGAGTCTAAAGAAACCATTTTCTGCACCGTTTCTTCAAATTAGTGTGTTTGCGATGTCGGTTTGTAGCTAAACGGTTCTGAGAATGAATCAAATGAACAAGCCATTGCCGTCAAAACACACAACATGGAAAACGTTTATCGCATCGAAACAGCTTCAAAAACGTCAAAACAGTACTGTCAAACACCACTGGTTAGTGTCGTTTGGCTTGTGTTCTAAGTTAGTGAACAAAATAAGTACCACGTGAAACGGCTCAACGGAATATTCTTATGATGAGGAAGTTCGCTCAGAGCCGGAAGCCCGATAAAACACTGACCTGCTCGTCAGCTGCCATAGCATCACTCAGCAGCTGGCTTTTCATTCTGCATAAGCCCAGATCCGCACAGAACTGTAATCACATCAAATGTGCAGGCGAACAGATGTGCTGCTTTCCTCCTGTGACATTCCCTTCAGTTTCAGCCAACTTTTCTGCCAAACAAACTCCGCCCCACTTGGAATATGACAACAGGATCGTTCCAAACCTTTCGTCTTCTTGTAATGCACGAGCCCACCGATGGTTCTGGTTTAGCATAACCTATTTTCTGTTCCTCAAGTGGCCTACTCCAGAAGTATATGTGACATATGCAACCACATCCATTCTACTCAATCATTCGAAACGCAACGTTCATACATGAATTAACGACCACTGCCGCTAAGATGAAAGCACATTCCGAAAGAAATATGATAACCTCAAAAATCCTGAGGTAATCTAGTGATCGATGGCGAATTAATTTGAAAGGAGTTAGATAAGTAGGAAAACATACTAGCAAGAAGTTTTGAGGTATACGAAGCATTTTTTGGATTTCAGATGTAGTTATAACTGTAGATCGAATGCCTCACGATGCGAATATGGAGCTTTTTATATAACTGGTGTGGTCGCAGAAAAGTTTGCTCTATGATAGACACTCCAGAGGTAACTGTTGGAGAAGTGATAGTATATAACTACTTTCGCTTCTCCAACAACCACGTTTAGCATGAAAATCCAGGGAGAGAGCTGAGTTAAATGATGAGAGATGTAAATCTTTTTTTCGAGGGGGCGAGGGGGGCGGGAGGGGGAACTGTTACAGTGATTTAATAAATTTTAGTAGAATATCAAAACTGCTAACAACGAAGCTGCTGAAGTAATGAAACATATATAAAGAGTGCTAGGGAAATTGAGATAGGAATGCGGAATCTACCTGCTTCGTGTTATTTAGCAGTTTGCTCAGTTCCTCGAACAGCTCCGGTATAAACTGATCGAGCATCAGGTCACACTGAAAAGGTTATTTCGCTTTCATAAACAGAGAATCAGTAGAACAGAATTCCGTTCCGGTAACTCTCATAGCAAAGTAAGAAAGCACGGGCAAATGAGCCAATCATGACAAAAATCAGTTTCACTAATACTATAAAATGCGACAATTTAAAAGTAAGCAGGGAATCTAGCAGTTTTTACTGTTCATCTCCTAGGATGGAGGTTATAAAAATATAACAGTTAGGAACGCATGCACAGTAAGAGATAAGATGCAATGCATTTTTCATAAAACAGGTGGATGAGCAAAAAGGTAAAGCACTTTTGAAAGTATATATATATATATATATATATATATATAATGTCATGGATTTTGCAAGAGTTGGTATGAAGGCGAAAACTCGCAGATCAAAACCTAACTCGGCATTACCAACTAAAGATTAAATTTGTGGCACCAGTTGATAATTAATGCATCCAAACTGATAAGTTAATTTTGGGATGAAATGTGCCGAAGTTTGGGCAGACATGACTTCTACAGTGCTTTCGAACGGAAAAAAAAACGGCGACTATCATTAGACGCCGTAAAAAGCAAAATCGAATACAAATAAATGTGGTACTAGAACCAGTTAAAACTGAAATAACGATAGATACGATTCTGAAATAACGTGTAATGTTTATGAGGCATATACCATACAAGAATTAGACGGACAAATTCTGTGAAAAGTCAACTCGTTGAAAAGAAAAACGCACCGATCCCTGATATTTTCCGAGACGGCTGCAAACTTCTTCTGAGAGAAACTTCTTAAGTTTCTGTTGGCTCTGTTCTTGGTCGACAAGGTTTTTCAGCTCACCAGCAGCAAACTGACACTCTTCGCAAATAAGATCATTCTGAAGCGTATATGAATGACTTCCCCATTTGTTTACAATAGCTTTGAAATGATCAGCCCTACCTCGTCCTGTCAGCTACCTAAATAATGTTTTCGATGAAAGATTTAGTGCGGTTCTTATTGGTGATGACAACATAGCATGTTTTTGCAAGGAAGTACAATAGAGTTTCTTTCAATGGAAAAAACATATCATAATAGGGGAATTTCGTGAAAGAAATTAGGTATGGCACACAGTATACCATAGTTTTAAAGAGGAAAATGTATGCTATAATATAGGTGGAAACCAAATGCGTTGGAAGTATAGTATAACATCTTAACCGCGAACTATATATTTCGTGTGTTATATAACAATAAAACTCTTCATATCACTAGTTTGAAATACCGTCTTGGCATGTTCCAGTCATGTGAGAATTCCTCGAATTCATTAATGTCTATTTGCAATACTACGAGACTTTCAATATTTCCATTCTTGCTAAATTAAAACCAAGAAATTCAGCCTATGATAATCCCCATCATTTTTGCATATAAATTTATTAACGCTGTCAGTGGAATAAACTTATTACCACTCCATCGGTTTTGCTCATATACCTCCCTGCGTATAGAAGACCGATACGATGGAACTGCGTGATTCTGCTGTTCGCACACATGTGGAAATGCTTGCAGACATTTTCCGGGTTCTTCTAAAACAATGAAACGCGGTGATTAATCAGATTATCTTTTGACTCAAATACATCTCGAAATTCTTTTTCCGGTTTCTGCGCTAAACTTCTCGTCATAACTAACAAAATAATATAGAAACAATCGTTGTCGACGACTAGAGTTGCACCTGTCACAATTTACAAGTGAGCCTGAGAGAGTAAACAAGAGAGGCTGCTAAGTGCATGGATTGCAATACACCTTGCCATTGCCACCTGCTACAACGGTGACCAACAATGCTGATATTAAAGCACTTTTCCAACCTAAAGGCCAAAAAAAGCTCTCATCTGGAAAAGTACTCAACTGTGACAATAATGACAACGCTAAAAACATTTAACCCTCTTCTGATGCAATCAAAAAAAAAATCGACATTGTCGTTTTAGCTCACTAGGCTGTGAGCCAAGTCCGGTTTTTAAAGGGAGAAAGTTTAATTTCTTCATAAATACGAAGATCGAATAACTAAGAATTAAACGTGCTACAACACCAAATAAATGTTTTAAATAAACGAGGGTCGATATGAGACGATCACAAAAGATGCAAAGGAAGAAGTTATAGGAGATCATCTGAACGATTAAACTCACTGAGAATTTATTATCTGTAACGATAATTGCAAGCGCTTGTGATTCTTTTCTCTTTTTTTTACGATGGTCGCTGCTACGGTAGATTTATGAACAAGGCAGCTCCGTGACGATACGTTTAATTGCAAATTGAATCACCAAATTGAAATTTATAGTAATTCAATGAATCAGGAACGTACTTCCATAGGTGGAACTGTAGTGGGCCCAAAACAATGCATCTAGAATGGTCGAAACACTTCGATGAAGTTTAGGAAATATGAGAAACGCACCAAGTATGGCTCGAGTCTTTGGAGGAAATAGTCAAGCTTGCTGACGAACACCTTACACTCTTCGACATATGAGGTTTCATGACAAAGGAAGCCAAGAATAGCTTTTAGTTCGGCCACCTTTGCTGGATCCTTCATTGCTTGAGCAAAGCGTGTTACTAACTGAAAAAAATAGTACCTTTAGAGGGATAATTTATTTGTTGTAGTATAAGAAGAGTTTGATGGCATTTCAAGCAGACTGATAAGCTTGTAAGATCAGTAATGCTTTATGTAATGCTTTATGTTACAAACCCAATTGCTTCAACTAAATTTTGCGTTAGTTGTTTCAGTGGAATAAATATATGGACTGTTGCTTAACTGATAAAAGAAAACGGGTAACTGCGCGCACCTCAGATATTTATCGAACCGAGAATTAAGGAAAGAAAACTTTTAAACAACCATTTTGCATTCGTCGCATGTTGTGGTTATCTGAGAATCGAGAGGATTGTCCTTTGGTGTTTTATTCTCTTCGAGCATCTTCTGCTTGTAGCATCTTGCGATCGCAACAACGCAGACAAATATCAGGAGTGACTTCATTACTCTGCATTACATTCATTTATTACTAACAAATCATCTTGATGGCGCATTAATCCAGCAAGCTGCAGATAACAAACTTCGAAAAAACATACAAATAAAAATAAAATTTGAATACGAGGCAATTTGAGCACATTCGCAACCGTCGAAATGTGCACAGCAATAAGAATTTCAATACACTTCGGTGAGCTCAATAGCAACTTGAACAACACTATAATAATTAAGGGTAATCGATCGAAAATGATAAGTTTTATCATTTATAGATAGGATTACGATCATTGTCTCGCCTGAGAACTTACAAACGACGAAGAGGATAAAAATGGAGAGATCTCATATTACTTGTTGGTGACTATAGACATATAAATGTTGAATATCAACAGATCGAGCGAGTGGTCCTCCAACTGGGTTTGCAATTGGATGGCCTCATTAAATACACAGGTGAATTCACGATCGACAAGTGCTGACGCACAGCATGCGGTACAAAGTTCCAGTAACTATACACTGTAACTGAGTGCACTTCATTTCAGGAGGGCAAATAACACTCGACAATAGACAAATGGAAGCTGCTCGATTGAGCACACTTACTGATAACCTTCGAAGCAACCATTGTGTAGTTGATACCGCTTGTTCGCATAGAGAGAAAAGAGAATGTGGCATTAAACCGCCTCTAACAACAGCCACATTGGCGAACAGCTGTCGCCCGCCCGAAAGGTTAACAGCTGAGGAACACGCGCTAATTTTTTTGTGGTCAGCGCTCATTCCGCCTTTTCAACTTGCTAGCATTTTTGCCACACTGAATAACTCTTGGAACAATCGCAATTGTCGACCGCTTCCCAACTGCTAATTTCAAATCGCGAAAAGAAAGAAAAATAATGTGTGAAGAGCGTTAGAAAGTTCAGTTTGAAAGCGATTCTCGCGACTTCATTCGCTCAAATTAACGGATTGCACAAAAGATTAAAAGTTCTACTGCAGTGCAATTTTTGGAATTGGAAATCTCATCCACCTTCAAGTACCTCATTTTCTTTTCTGAAGACCTCATCAATTACTGCATGTTTACTTAAATGCACGACAAGAGATGTGACTTTCTGAGACATGAATTAACGTAGGCGACAAGTATACATGTGATTTAAAACCGTTCAGTGTTAATGAGGAGTAGGGTGATCTATTAAAACAGGGGCATCGCATTCTCTGATTGCCAGCAAACTAACACTGCTGCACCTGTTGAACATTGAAACTAAAGTACTCTCCAATAAAAATCAGGGATTCCCTTTCCCATTAATGCATTCTTTCGACACGTATTTTTCAACACAAAAGCACAAACGATATATTTTTCACTGCTGCTTCTAGTGTCTTTTACAATGTTTGAACTAAGCTCATTGAGTTCAAAGAATCCTGTTTTCTAACTCATAAGACAACCACTGGCAAGCAAGCTTAATCAAAAGTGGGAAACACTAAAATGCCAGCAACCATCCGGAAACAAAGTATGAATGATGCGTTAAGCACTAACGAGTACTAGAGACATCAGTAGGTAGGAATGAACAGCTATCAATACATGCGCACTGACCAAGTACAGGGTGTCTTCGAAATTATTAAGGCTTCATTGATTAAAGAGGCGTATAACTATCTATTGGAAAATATCACAAACACTCATACGACATAAAAGTTCCGCACCTACAGCCTGTAGAAAGAATAAAATTTGAGACTTCTAGAACATCATTCCTGACTTACCACTTAGATCGCTAAGGCTGAATCATGGATTCTATACAGCCAGTTTCGCAGACACCAGCCTCGATTCTCATCTAGACAGTGACCAGGTCTGGTATTTGCATGAGGCGTTGGATGAACCCGCGCAATGGTGTGCGCGGAGTGCACTAAGCCACGAACGAGCGCTTTGGTATAGGGTCCTACTGATATATTTTTAGTTACTTGAATGATTTATCTGCTAGCGTTGAAGTCTTAACATCCCAAACAGCGTCAAGAACTAGATAAGTTAACTGAACATCTAGTTAAAACTGAATCATTTATTCGCGATAAATAGAAACCTTAACGTTCCAAGTTAGTGCCATGGCGCCTTTAAAAAATCCATCGCTGTCACCCTCCTCTTCCTCTCTAAAAGTAATTATAGGAGAGCAAGAAACGCTCTAATATAAAAAAAGGCAATGAAAAGGTTAAGATTCATGTAACCAGAAATGTTCCTCTTATAATATCTGTTGTAAGCAATATTCGCTGATGAAATGAAAAACAAATTTAAAACATATTTGAACTGAGACAAAATTTGCCTGGAAAAAAGATGAAGGAAATACTTAATCTTATACTAAATTCGTCCATGTAGAATGAGTTACCTGACAATAAAAGTGTTTTATCTCCGCTTAAACTCATTTGAAGAACATTACTGTAGCTGATGAGAAAGTTGTTAAATCTCTCATATCTATATTAAATGCCTCAGTGATTGACCTTAAGTGTCTTATATGTAAAACGGTATGGCGAAAACAAGGTGGGGAAGTTATCAATAAACCAGCAGATGTCAGCAAGAAATGTGTACAGGAGTTATGAAAAGCTTTCACAACCACAAACTTCCTTATAATTAAGTATGCTCCATGAATTGCTTTCCTTCCGTTTTGCAAGTATACGATTACGGAAACTTTTTCAGACACCTGTAAGTAATATAAAAGCGCACAGTCCTTCAGCAGCCGAGAGATGACATGCACCTACAGCAGGGCACTGGAAGTGAGATCGGTCTTTGAGAGACGTTTGTTTGAACTCGGCGATCCGCAACAGAAAGAAAACATAACATTGGTGAAAATAGATCTCGGGGAAGCGGTTACTGCATGCGCTTTTCTGTTCACATTCTACCATTAAGGGAACTGGCGGAAACGTCACTTTTGTCAATTGCGCATTCGCGCAGTTACTCGTTAGCTGCGACAGCGACCATGGACTGTTTTGAGGATCATTGCAGACACGAATATCTGAACTGGAGAGAGGGGAGGAGGAACTGAAAATACGAATACTATAAATGCAAAAGGAGACGACGCTCAAACAACATGAGCAAAGCGCAAGATGCCCATCTACTCAGAACACAATGGGCGAAACTGATCGTTATTGTTCCGTACAGCTTGCTTCTTAACATTTACCGGGAAGGGAAATGAAATCCCCTGGAAATCCCTACAAGGAAGAAAACGTTACGGCTAAGTGTAGCTGCTGTCAGAGAATCGCCATCCATAACGATACCACAAATAATACTGCAAAGCAGCCGCTTAGTGACGTCTTAATCTGCGATCAGCATTGCTCATAGCTCTAAGAAAAATACTTCTTTTTTTGCGGTTCCGATGCAGGTCGCTTCGTATCGATTTAATGCGCCCATAAAGTGTGATAAACGCTCGAATGAAAAGGGAAGGACGAAAAGGCATCATTTTGTTATTATTGGCCGATTAATCAATCAATCAATCAATTGTTATCAACTGTTTTATTCACAAATGAGCACAAGAACAACAAAGAATGCATACTGCTAAGAATGTAACAGGCGTTCCCAATCAATCAATACCCAAGGTCGTCAATAGCACAAAGATGAAAATTTTCAGCATAGGACCAAACAAAGTCATACTTGTGGCAGTGAGAACATTGTTAGGTAAAGTGATCCATATGCGGACGAATCGGAACATCATGGTCTTTAACGAGCTAACTAGTACGAATTAATTCGCCTCGTTCTTACTGGCAGAGTTAATTTGAAGCATAGTATTGTCAATGATTTTTACAATCACTTTAAAAGAAAGAATTAAGTTAAAGAAGATTCCCTTGCATTCCAGGCTTTGGCAGTTGAAAATTATACGACGATACATTAATCAGGCCTACGTGCACCCATTAGATACTTTCGAAATGTCCTCCGAATGAAATACTCGTGCAGTCATTCCACAACATTAGTTTCTCAGTAATTAGAAGGCAACCGGACTGAGGTACAGAGCACAAGAAGCAACTAGTAATGAGACAAAGAAGGCCAGGCCATTTTGTAATTGCATAGTTCCTCAAGTCATCCCACCACAGTCAGCAGCAAAATTCCAGTCATATATTGTTTAAATGCCGAAATCCCGGATACCGTCATCGAGAGCCGGCAATTTTTCCCTATTTAGTGCTGTAGATGCCTCACGCCTGAGATTCACGTGCAAGACATGATACCTTTTCGCTGAAATCTGAAGCCGCCATCCACTTGACCAATGTGATCGACATATTGCTCTCGAAGTGAACGATAAGCTTTTAAGTGGCCAGCAAAAAGCGCACACGTTCCCGACGATTCAATCTGGATAACAATTACGTAAGCGAACAAGAACACTGCTCCCAGACCGCAGTCTTGTGCAATAATGCTGCACATAGCACCGTTTGCAGAACAATTCTTCAACGGTCTTCACTGAACTTGGCTCGCTATCGAAGCACTCAGTCCATATGAGTGACCAATCTTTCAAATTAAGAGCCAAAACTTCCGGCTAGCCACGCCAAACGACCTGGTGTAAACGCTGTAAAATAACTCTGTTTGAACTTTTCCACTAAGGCCCGACATCCAGTCGTTTATGCAAGATATCAAACGGGAAACTGTCAAATAACCAGGCAAAACATCTTACTAAGCAAGATTAAGAATCCAACCGGCCAAATGTGAATAAGAAAGGAAATTTCAACAACGATTTCTAATGAAGTCACGACCTAATTTTTTCTAATTGTTTACTTGTGATCTGTGACAGCTGTGCAACAATTTCTACCAAACTAATGTTTGGTTAAGCAGAAGATAGTTGCTTACATGCGATGGTGATTTCATTAAAGAAGTCACAAAAGTCTGCTGCCAGCCACAAGGAAATGTAACACATGAGATACCACTTCAAACAATTTATTCAAGCAGTACAAGAACAAAAGGAGAGTTTTGTTCTCGGACTGAAAAGCCGTTGAAATAAGATAGCACTTTACAATGGACAGCAGAAACTTTATTGATCAATTGTTCATTCGCTTTGAGGAAAGATTCGGCGGTAATGGCAATTGCTCCAAGTTTCTGAAGGATCTCATCACGAAGTCCAGTTTGACGCCATAATTATCTGCGAAAACACTGGATAACAATCTGCCAGAGCTTTGCATTTTCGAACGGTTTGCAATTCATAACATCAGGATGGGTAAAATTTTCTGACTCTTCTTGCAGCAAAGAAATAAATGAATCATCTAAAAATGTGGGAACGCTGGAGCAGGGAAAGCCATCGACTGCGTAAACATTACAAAGGAAAATGTGCGAGTCATTAAGAGCACAGGAATTGGGGCCACAACATAGCATACTGCAATTTGTGAAGACAACAATGTTCCTGAGGAAAAGAAATGGGTGGGGAGGAGATCATCCCATTCTTGGGTACGAGACAGTTAGGTGTGCAAAAACCAGTTTGCTGCTCTCACAGAAAGTTGCACATCACTCAGCATTAGACCACTTTCCTACATGAACGACAGCGAGCCACTTCTGCTTGCTGCAATGAGTCACCTCTCTGAGTGGAAATTGTGTTTCGTAATCTACACCATCTGCACTTACCGCTTGCCTCACCGATCGAAAAAGTTCCCGGCAAATAGCTTCGTGGACTATTCGTCCATCAAAACCTCTAATTCGCGGTGGGTGGGATGTGTTTTATATGCACAAAGATGCAACACCTAACATTTCTGTAGTGCACAAAAAGATGGGATTCTTCTGTGAGACAGTACTGTCATGAGAGTTTGAAAGTAGTTACAATGCAGCTGAACGTTTTGTATAGACGAAACAGATTCGATCCATTGAGAGTGACTATTTTTACACATAAAGTTTTTCATAAACGAAACCCGTGCGGCACTGAGGTATTATTCCGGAATGATACTAAGGAGGTCCCCGCCTGCATTAATATCAACGGGGTCACGCCACTCAAATGGTGATGTTCAGAAGGTCACACTCCACCTTCGCTTTCTGAAACGTTCAGCCCAAGTTGATTATTAAGTGCTACATCAGAATCTTTCCAGAAATATGACTAAGGCTTTGGCAGCTTCATATATTAGCTGAGATCTACTTACTTTTACAAGTTAAATTTTATGTTTCCTAATTTCCACAAAAATTCTACAAATATTCCTCCAAGAAAGATTTCACAAAATGTATTTGTTAGGCGCTGTCGAAAAATCCACTCCTTAAGATTGGCGTTAGCACCTTCATTCGTCACTCTTTCCAAATGATCATAGAAGCACTGCTTCGGCACAGCGTGTTGTTTGAGCGCCATCACCTTACTGTGGTTGAATTTCATTGTTGCATTCACTGCTGTGATGTCACTGGCGCATTATGATGAGGGGATTTAGCTATGGAATGTCCTTCATTAACGCTGATGGCCCGTTCTGCCAAGAATGGTCTGCCATGGACTCAAGGTCGGTGAATGAGTCGACGTGTGTTCGTAGTTTCTGTAATACAGTCACTTTAGTGATATGAAGCACCGTGGGCGTAACTTTCAAATCGACTCGTCTCCCACTTCCCCTCAGTCTATCGCCTCCTTCATGCTGTAACTCGCGATTAGTACACTGCTAAACAAAGCTAAACGAGAATAACGAACGTCACAAACACCAACCAACTTGAAAGACAATCAGTTTATTTCAAATCACTTTAAGTTACTTATTCGTTCATTTTATGCCTGATATAGGCGCGGTTTTATTGTGCATTTGTGGCGTTTTTAGTGAAAGTACCATACCACTTAAAGTTCCGGAGACGAAAAAAAACAACTACAAACGCAGTAAAAATGTAAGCAGCTGCCGATCGCTTTGTGCAAGGCGCGTGAACGATCGCCGATCGGTTACTGGATGCGAGCAATAGAACTACTCGAGATGAAACTCGTATTGATGGCGTCCTATTAGCGCTGCTTCAGGGATTGGAAATCCCAGAACTAAAATGACGACAAATTCTCAGTTGATGATCCCTTAGCATATACAGCGATGCTTTGTACCTCGGCGGCCATCGAGTTTCGTAGGTCTCTGCGTATAAGGCAATGACTTCACAAATATCGCTTTTCATAAAAATAAAATGGACACCTTCGAACTAGACCACTTGCGTGGTGTAAATAGATGAGAGAGCGATTTACTGCGCTGTTTTTCCCTTCCAGCAACTTGCATGCCCTCTTTCGGAATTTTGCATTTCCTCAAATGTCTTCGTTTTGAATAATTGGAAAGCTGCATCAACCTCGTTGTGTGGAAAAGCTGCAAAAATACTTCAGAGGATATTTTTTACTTTTTAGCTCCTTTTCTTATAATATTTACAGTTTATAGGATTTCTAACTGAGGATAAAATGTAATCGGAGGAAATAAAGGTACCGCTTTCAACCCAAAGAACACTAACACCTTTACGAAGAGTTTCGAGCAAATCACCAAAAATATAACTTTGCAAGCGGTTGCAAGCGGTTAAATTTCTGCCCATATGAATCGGATGTTTATTTCACTTCTTTACTTTTTGCATCCCACTAATAGATAATGATGCATTCATAAAGCGCAACGTGTAAACTTCGAGTTCATTTTTATTGTTTATTGTCGCTTTATTAAAGCGGTTTCTTTCTTAAAATACGATTATAAATGCTGGACTTTTGTCGATTGTATATAAAAGACCGAAAATTGCATACGTTCCCTTCTTCCCTTCCTTCTCCTGTCCGGGAACGAATACAGTCATTGCTGTCATTAAATGAATGCAGTCACTGCCCTTCTTATGCGGAGTACTGTTGTAACTTATTAGAGGATGATGGATGAGATCTTCGCAGTCACTCATTTCTTGTAATACTTTCAATTTGGATGCAGAGAGGATCAATTATTTTCGGAAGCTCTTTTAGCAAATCAGTCGATTCAGTGATGCATCAAAATTTATTTTCACTCGGATGCTGCAACCTCACCAGTTACTCAATACTTCCTCAGAGATATGAGAAGCGACACTGATGAGGATGTGGGTGCTTCCTATAAGGACTCTGTTCAAAATGAACATTGGAGAATACCTTTACGGGATCATTCAGCGATTCTAAGTAGACTGGCGGCACTTGGTTATGGAGGTCATCCACAATAAGATAGGAAATTTCCAAATTTCTGTCTAGAATGAAGTTGAACTCGATATCTTCATCGTCAGCACCGAATGGAAGGAGCAAATCTTCGCCAACTTTCAGTCAACCGACATAGAATACGAATTGTAAAATAGTAAATATCGGAACATACCTGTAATTAATTTATTGACAAGAGATCAGGGTGCTAAAGTCATCTCCCGAGCGCCTCCTATCTTGTCTGTTTGCGCTGATGCACCTCTGTCTGTCTGCCCGTCGCGAAACTTCGACGGTGGGCCGATGAAGTAAGATGCAAAATTTTGTGCATTTAATATTGGCTGGGACACGAAAAAACCAATCCGCTGTAGATGATTTACTCGAGAAGTTGAATCAGTTAGAGTTTGATTGACTTATTCCGAATATCTCTTTAATTGGTGACCTGTGAACTTGATCGGTCAGATGAGCCGAATGCTGAGTGTATATCGTGCCAACTCCTTTGGGAAGCTTCTTCACTTGTTTAATTTATCGATAACTAAAGAACTTAGATGTTGCTAAACGACTGAAGTGTTACAAAGCGTTAGCTTTTCTCCAACTCTTCTAACTGTTGGGATAAGTTTTTTCATAATATGCACGAATGAGAGCACGTGCTAATCGTGACATGTGAACGCGCCTCTTCTTCACCGTTTCAGTTAAAGCGACTGCACTTATCACAACAGTATGAGATTACGAAACCGAGTTTCTGCTGGAATGAATAAGAAACTAATGAAATTTCCTGTCCATACCTCTAGATCCTCCTTTCCCATAACAGATGTAGTGTCGTATACACCACATTTCCAGTCTAGTTTGGGGTTAATGATGACGGGATCATGACATGACTAAGCAGAGATTCTCACAACCTCGTATCACAAAAAATGGGTATTTAACGACCAAAATTCTGCGAAAAGCTAGATTCAGAGTTTAACTTTTTTGAATGAATATTTGTGGGAATAGTGGATTCTATAAGCTCGTCCAACTATCTACGGTTTCCTAAATTCATGCCCTACTATGAAAACGGATTGGGGAGAAGGGGGGCGAGGAGTGGGGCGATCTGCCGCAGGTACATGGATGGATGGAGGCTAACGCCTAGCACCTAGACAACTGCGTCTAATAGATGTGGCGATACCGCGTTTAACCAACATAATTAAGCCATCAGCCACAATGCAGTTCCCAGTATCTCGTGAAATACTGCTTCTTATAACTCATTCCAACTATCTCTCCTACACCTTTCGTTCGTCTCAACTTCATGAGACAATGCTCCAGTCATCATGTCAGACTAAACTTGTGCTTAAGCAAAAAACGTACATATCGATAATCTCCTCGCGCTCGTTCATACCAGGGAACTGGCTTCCGATTAAAGCAAATATGAAGTTTTGTGAAGCAAATATGAAGCCTGAATCGTGTAGTTTGTATGGTTTTGAATATGAGCAAAGGTGATGAAGCTCCTTTATGTCGCTCAAGCGTTTCGTTGTATGGGGATTTGTCATCTGTTGGACGCTGATTCTCGATGAAATATCGAAGCATTTCACCATTTTAAAGACGAATATTGAAATCTGTTCCTTTATGTAAATGAAAATGTTAACTTGATGCGGAGATGGCGTAGTCCCACTCTTTAGACAGCGGGACGTTTATGTGCAATCATTCAAGGGAACTCATTCCAGCGATCAAATTTCTTTTGAAAGATGTAGTTTGTATGGTTTTGAATATGAGCAAAGGTGATGAAGCTCCTTTATGTCGCTCAAGCGTTTCGTTGTATGGGGATTTGTCATCTGTTGGACGCTGATTCTCGATGAAATATCGAAGCATTTCACCATTTTAAAGACGAATATTGAAATCTGTTCCTTTATGTAAATGAAAATGTTAACTTGATGCGGAGATGGCGTAGTCCCACTCTTTAGACAGCGGGACGTTTATGTGCAATCATTCAAGGGAACTCATTCCAGCGATCAAATTTCTTTTGAAAGACCTGCGCCAACTATATTTTTGAGAGAGTAGATTCATGCCGCGGTAAATGAAGCCATCAGGTAGCACGAGCAATTCTTGAAAACCGGATTAGTAAGAACGTCATGCCAATACTGAATTCTGCCTCGGGAAAAAATACCACAGAGTGGCGGAAGTTCGAAACAATAGCAACTGCGGAAGCATCGCAGAAATGAGTGTATGAAGAGAGTGAAACAGTTTTAATCCTCAACGTATGAATTGCTGCAAATGACGTGAGTATCGTGAGCAATGGTATTGACCTTAGAGTTAGCCCTTCGAGTTGAAGCTTCATCGATGATGGTCACACCTACTGACACAATCTCACCAGGAGGCACAGCACCTGCGCGCATAAAATGGCAAACACTTGTGTCTTCGTTCCGTTATCACCTCTTCATTACACATCACTGACTGCTAGGCAGCTCATGAGAAGAAAACTTCGTAGCGACGGCGGTAAACCTAGGCCGTTTAAAGTTAAACTTTTCCAAACAATTCTCAAGGCATGATTTCCTCCCTTCATGAATGGTTTGGTCAAATTTTGCGAATCTGCCCAATTTTTTGCCACATCTGCATCTCTTATGCCGCTGGGATTTAAAAAATAGCTTAAATCTTGCATCTTTTAATATATCATCAGCCTGACCACTTCCCGTCTTCAAAAAGGCGCCGACATATGCATGACTTCTATGGGCCGTCGTCCCTACACAAAAATAACCTAAATACCATTAAAAATACTTCTGGCAGTCATTCAACATTAGACTCCGCTGAACACATTATTATATAAAGATGACGAGTCAGCTTATATATAAACACAGGTCTTCAGCCAAACGGGTACTCCGACTTTGCTGAAGTCCAAAATTCAAACCCTGGGCTCGACTTTAACTGCGCAAAAAGCATTTCGACTCCTACTGAGACCATTTTGAAAGACCGACTCCACAAGAAAAGAATACATTCATACGTCAAACTCACAGTCGATTTGATGAGGACTATTTCTGGCCTTATTTCTAGGAATGTAATATAACTCAGATCTAACGCAACCTGCTGAAAAAGGCAAACGCTCTGCGCGCATCTCAATACATGCGCCAAACGCGTTGCAGACCAGAACACTGAATTAAATGATATGGGATCCTCACGCAGCACAATAAGCTGTCGGTTGTAGCCAGCACAATGCTTGATGAGAAGTAGAACCTTCTCGTTGGGACGTCCTGAAAAGTATAATTTTAGCAGATCCTCTTTTTCGTGCAGCAAATGCAGAAATAATCTGCTTTATGCATAGCAGTTGAGCCGTTCACTTTAATTCAATGTTTAGAATTTCCTTGGAAGGGAAAGAACATTTAAGGCGATTCGCCGGTACAGCTAGTCCAGTATGCGCTTTTGCGATCGCGCTTTTCTGATTGACTAGGTTTGCAAACAGCCGACAAAACAATCGAACACGAATAATAACCCAGTCTAGCCAATAATAACGCATGCGGTTTCTTTTTCTTTTCAAACAGGGACTTCGCGTTTTCCGACTCCATAGGTCGCAAAGTGCAACTCGGCCGCTGTGAAGTGTTACGCACTGCGATGCCAACAATTTTTTCCGAAGCCTGTGGACTAGGCTGGAAGTTAGTAGTGTCGTCCCATAAATCAGACTACCCCCACAAATTCTGTAACCCTTGTTTCACTGTTTCCGAGGTGAAACTACTGAGCAGAAAGAACAAGCTCGTAAAATGCGAAACCGAGGGCAACTATCTAGACTTTGTTGCATTAGCGATAGTAAAATTCAAGCATGAAGGAAATTTAAAGCGCGAAATATTGTCGGTATAAGATTTCATCATGGAGGAGAAAGGGACTGTCTTGAAAAAATAAGCGAAAGAGTTCTAGCAATATAAAGGACTTCGATCAAAATGCTGAAGAGACGGTGATAGGAAGCACGAGAAAATAAGTTTCTCTATAAGATAATTTTCAAATCCTTCATTTTCAGGTTGAGAGTAGTATTTGGGATTATTTTGTATTAGCATCATTTTCGGTACCGATTCTGATGGCACTGTTTTCGATAATTGCAAGAATTAATAACATAACTTGAATGCCACAGGCAGTTAGAAAACCCCTTCCATGTTTCGATGCTGTTATGTTTTTGTGCTCGGTAACAATACAACAGCGCAGAAATTTTGGCTAATACATCAGCATGGCAATGTGGTGTTTTCGCTAATCAAATGGAAGTGCACAACGACTGCTGGTATAAGAATGGAAATGCAGAGGCACCGGCGGTGAATCGGGTTAAAATTGGCGTTTGAACATCGATGAAATACTGCGGCGTAGTGTAGCAATTGCATTGCCGTCAGCTAGGAAACTGTGTCCAATGCTCGAAAATCTCACGTTTCTTTTCTATCATTCATGAAGCAAGACGACCAAGATTACGACCCGTCATGAGTTTCCGGTCAGTCTCCCTAACAAAGGCATGAAAACCGCTAAATGTGCTATATTAGAAGGGAGGGAATGGACAAAGGCTCCAGCTCAGATACAAAGGATATTATTTACAATGACTAAACAAATAACCATAACAGGAAATCTGAATAACATTCAAAAGTGTAGAAGGAAAAAATATCCAATATTTCATTCGCATTGTTTCGAAAGATTGGCTTATTGTCGAATGAAAATGAGCGGCAGCAACAGTGTTAAAGTCGAATCGCAAATGAAAATACTCAGCAATCCACAATCAAATCGCTGAACGAAGCAAAAGCAAAAGAGGCAAAAACATCACTGCTATCTTCTTTCACATTAAAAACTGAAAGAGAATCATCGTTCCCGGAAAACTGCTAAGACAAAACTTCATTCAGATTATGGAAGCAGTCATTGCAAGTTGCACTTGACTTCACTAATTCGGCTTCTGTTCTTGAACCTAAAAAGAAGCTATAAGAATTCGTGGTTCCGATTCCGACTTCGATGTCGACTCCATGAAGAGAAGCAACCGACTCCTGGTGGCTAAAATTCCAAGAAAGGCATTGCAGTACACAACCAAATTCCTCGATTGTTTCGTAGCACTTTCATGGTTCTGGCCAGTGAAACTTTTGCAATTAATACTCCAGTTTATTTCAGCGCATTCCAACCTGTCGTCAACCTCAAAAAGGTGTTCATTGTTGACGAAAATCAAGCTCACTGCTACTCGAGAGAGGCTATCGATCATTTGAATACTGCGAATCACTTCACAAACAATATCTCTAATCACTTTACAAGCACCGCGTTCCAGACTCCGTTCACTACCCCTTTCATATATCGTTTCATTCGAAACATCACCCCTCAACAGGAACCTGTACAGAATCAAATTCGGCAAAAAATTTGCGATGAGATTCTCTCTTTCTCTCTCTCTCAAAAAAGATTTTCACTTGTTTGTGCTGTAATCAGTTTCACCACCACCGTAAAAGACTAAACCAAAGGTGTGATGATGAAAATGAAGAGTCTGAAGCGTTTAATGGATTACGCATGCAGAGCAAACGAACGCAAAAGAACGGTCACACTTTTGTACTGAACAAATATGCCCGAACAAGAACTTTAGGAACACATTCAGAGACTTTCTAATAAGTAAAACTGCTGCAAAAATTCCGAGATACACCTTCTATCGTGTTTTCACCCACAATTTAGATCTGGCAAACGATAATGGTTGAATTTATCTCATCCAGATGGGAAACTCAAGTGAAACTATTTGCTGCAATGATGGCTTGAAGTTTTTAGAAAATATTCACCAAACGTTTCAAATCGATGCAAGAATTTTCTTTTTCCTCGCATTTGGCGAAATGTGCAAGATGAAAGGTGGATGTCACTCACAAGTTCTCAACATATCCTATGACAGAGCAACCCTTTTGCACTTGTCCAACCTACTTAACATTGCTTTGCATGTTTATTTGCTTTCCTTATATTTAAGCAAATGTTTTTTTTCATCGTTTTCCAAAATCTTCTATTGGAAAAACGCTACAGGAAAAGCTCGGCATCTTGCACCGAAGTTGTAACTGAGGCAAGGCAGCTGAAACGGAGTAATCATATGGATTTGTACTAGGCTGATTCGGAGGTCTTCGTTGAAGCGAACATATTCCCAAACTTCCGCTAACACATAGCATTATGGCTGCCTTACAATATTCATCCCTTGATTTCCTCAGCAGAATTCAGGCAGAAGTGCAATCGTAAGAGCTTGCGAGCGAATAAATGTCGCTAGAACAGCATTGCGTCGGAAAATGGAAGGGTCAGCTTTGAATGTGTACACTTTGAGAATGCTTCACAGGTGTTTTTATTGATAGCAATTAGACCATTTTCGCACATGACCCCTGGGTGAATAGAGGTGAACAGAACAGAAAACAAAATAGAATAGAATGGAGGAGACAATCACGAATAGCCAGGAAACATTTCAGCCTGATGGATGGCTGCATAGCCAGATGCGAGAACACTCATTCCATTTTCTCGCTTTTCTTGAAGCAATGTTTTTGGCACGGCCACAACATTAAACCATTTCCAACTTCTTAATGCTGAAATTCATAACAAATCCAGCTTTCATGAATGATAAGAAACCTAATTGCGGGTGTGCTAAATATCTCAAAATGTCGTAGNCTTCGTCGTCTTACTGTTTCCCTATGAAAAGAGGATTTTTGAGCTCACGAACCTTCGGCGTAACCGTGAATCGATGGGGTAGACCCTTGGGAATGACAAGCAAGTCGCCTTTTTCCACGTTTATGCGAATCCAATCGTCCTCCTCCTTCTCTACGTCATAATAAGCGCTTCCTTCCATAACGAGATAAACTGAATCCTCGTTCTTGATCACAGGCTCGTATAGCTCTTCGAGCTGAAACTTTTCGGCACCATTTTGGTTTGCTGCAAATTTCAGCAAATCCTACTCCATCTCAGAGAAACTTCTTTTTCTCCTGGGTTGAAAAAATTTCTCCTCTTACCATTAGATCAAGCTACCTCTACAAAACAAGGAAATATTTTCAGAAAAGGAGGGGGCATTATGAGGTTCACAGATATCTGTAACGCCTCGTTCACAGATATCTGGCATTGCAGCGTCTGGCATTGCAAGGCTGACTTCACATGCTCGTGTTACCTGATGACCGAATAATGCTAAGAGTCCGGCCACTGGCGATATTGGTTGAAAAATAGTGAATAACATTTAGAACGGCGTACAAGCAAGCATTTTAAGAAACGGAAGCTACCATATTACCGTGAACAGCTGCCTAAACTTTCGGAAGCCAGCGTAACGATTCTCACTTCCCCACTCTCCCTCCCCTC
The DNA here is from genome assembly GCA_006503575.1 of Baylisascaris schroederi. Classification (NCBI taxonomy): domain Eukaryota; kingdom Metazoa; phylum Nematoda; class Chromadorea; order Rhabditida; family Ascarididae; genus Baylisascaris; species Baylisascaris schroederi. The sequence goes on from QEWY01000823.1 coordinate 779,321, forward strand.
CCGTCCACCCTCATAAAAATTGGGAAAACATCTCTTTGATTCTGCAAGATATTTGTAAATATCAATGCATAATCTTTTGGTTCTGAGATGTTTGCGCCATTCCGATTCATAACCATCTGAATTTCAACTTCTCAGGCAAAATGAGAAATCATTGGAGGATTCAAGAAGCTTACCTTTTGCTCAAAGTCGGTGAGAGATGAGCTTATCTGGAACTTATCACTGCTCGAGACCTTCCTCTCTGCCTTCACTTTCGAGAGTCTCTTCTTAAGGGCATTCGGGTCATCGATGTCAACCTTCAACGAAAGGCCGATGATTGAACGTTCAACCTCCATAAAATTTTTTCAGTTTTATGAGTTTAGCAAAAACTTAACAACTTATTGTTTTAAGCTCCTTGAATCATTTTCGTTCTCACAGCAACGCCTATCGGCTCATTAGGTCAATTCCGCCGATTGCAACTTTCGCACTCTTTGGGTGGCTTCAGTTTACGAGAAAAAAGTTGAAAATTGCCTATACCGGAATGATTACATGAGATCTGAAAACTAATAATCCATTTTTTACAGGTCTGTTTTGAGGTGAACAGCATCCAGTTCACCGAATCCTTCAACGGTGAGGTGTTCTCGAGCATACTGCCTCAGGTCTGACCATTTACCTATTGATGCGCTTTCACCTCACAAAAACCTCACAGATCTCATTTTATCAAAATGTTTGCGGTGAACTCTATATTCAAGAAAGCAGTATTGCAAAAAAGGAATTAAATATCATGCTGAGTAAAGATTATAGTTGCAACATTTACAACGCATTACCTTTACCATATAATCAAGTATGCGTGCTAGAAATCACTGAACAGTAAATTCGAACTTATGAAACTAAAAGGGCGTTAGTCGAAATCTAAACAACGTTGCCAGAGTCTGTAAATTTACGAGTGAAGAGGTACTCGTCAAAACCTTGAACGAAATCAAACGCTAAACTAATGAAAGCTTTTGCCACAACCAGCTGCAACTCAACATTGAAGTCACTTGCAGCCATGGTGAAAACTTGTAGTATTACTCAACCAACCCTGTAATAGACAACTCCAGTGAGTGCGCACAGCTGATCCGGAGTCAAGATTTTCGGTGGAAAAACATGGTGTGGAAGTCGACGGTCCCCACAGCCATACGGTTCCATGTGCCAGATGCGCATTTTAGGCTGTACTGAAGAGAGAACACTATCTGAGCTGCGTTTAAAGAATACAGTAAAGCTGGGCCCTCCAAAGCCAGCGATGCAGCGCAGCACACCTTATCGGTATTTTTAACCGTGTGACATGTTACATTTCTCGTGTTTTTTTAAGGGACAGTATCGTGCATTATTCATAAAAGAAGAAGTGATTCAATAACGTCACTGCCGGCGAAAATGGTGTCCATGGGCAGAAGCTCCAATCAGTATGATGACTACGGTATATTCTGTGTACAGGTGCTACCTGCTGGGTTTTACGGATCCCTCATGCTTCAGTGAAGTTTGTTTGATAAACAGAGCAAGGCAAAATAACACTAACGTTCAAAAATTAGGTTTTCAAATGACAGAGGCGATAAAACCGCTTGACACACTGTTACGTAAGGTCATGGTTAACATACCGACTGACATATTTGCCGCCGCATCGTATGAAATGGCGTAGTGCCGCGATCGTCACTCAGACAGATCGCACTGTAGGGAACTTAACATTCAGCAAAGCACTCACCTTCTTGATCTGCATCACAAATGAGTGTCCCTCCCCTTCCTCCCTCCAAGATTTCGAAAAACTGCTGCTCTTTACTTTGTTTTGGAATTTGCGGCTCCTTAACTGGCAAGTTGTCACCTGCCACAAATCACTTTTACATGACGAAAGGGAAATTTGAGAACTAAAATTGTCAGGAAGTGTCTTTTCATTGTTCGACAAAAGCTGAGGTTTGATGCCGAGCTAATCTAACAGCAAAGGGCGTCGAAAACTGTGCGTCTTCGTCGACATTTCCTCCAAAGAGCCAAAAATTTTTAGTCCTTCCCGATGTCTGTTTGTAATTTGATTGCGGCTCAAAACCTTGGAATTTGTGGCCGACTTGTTCATTCCCAAAGCGGATAGGAACAGACCAGTTTGCTCACATGTGATTTAGATGTGTGTTGTTCAATGCAGCAGGTGTTGCTGCGGTGCGACACGAAGTTCAGGAAGAATCAACTGTTGCACATTCGCACTAAAACTAACAATAAAATAACTATGCAACAGTGCTGCTAGTATTTCCTATTAATATTATTAGCACAACTCATACCAATCATTTGTTGTACTCTAGTACTAGGGGCACTTACTAATACTGCAGTACCAGTTACTATTATTCCCACAGATAATACTGGCTCCATTCTCTAGTAATGTATAATAATGCACCTTGCATCATAAAATGTTTACTACAACATTTGTAATTACTAACTACATCACTGATGCTATTCACTACTTCCATTGCTTTTACAATGAACTAGTACTACAAAGTCAGTATTATTTAATTGTGCGCTTCGTACTAACTGACGCTTGGAGCTGTACTATTTAACCTTACTAAGTATGAATCAGTTCTTATTGTGCTGTTTATTTGTTATCGTTGTGCCATTACCAACATTGCTTACCTATTGTCACTACTTGATACTGCTACCATTGCCACTTATTATCACTTATTACCACTACTGTTACTTTTTGGGCACTAATACTGCTCTTCAATACACCATATCACTTCCTCATTGCATTAATAATGACAATTGGACATACACAAGCATCAAGTACTACGGCGCTATTTACCACTATTAACACTACTTCGAATTGCTTATAATGTGAAATGAGGCATAAGCACAATTTTTGGGATGTTTTCGCTATATGACATAAACGTAGCAAACTGAAGTATTTGCGATTCAGTGAAGTAAGCAGTTCGCCGAATAAAGGTCCGTACACTGTAATTGCCTATGACTCACTTGTCGAAACTGTACTGTCACATTTTTTTGCATATTTGACGCTTAAAACAGCATCATTCCTCATACAACCCAAAAGCTTGACCAATTTCGAACGTGTCTTTTCTTAACTATCGGATGCATCTGTTGCACCTTTAATTCAACTGGAGACAGATAATTCAAAGTTTTGGATGGGAAATCAGTGGCTCCGGGCACGTCATTGCTGCGCCCGCCCCAAGATTAGGAAACCCATAGCTGTATCACCCAAAAAAGAAATCTATAATCCCTATCAGATAAGAGTGGAATCCGTGGCTCAGTGTGCGTGCTGCGCAAGCAGCTCACCTTCCTGCCCGCTTTGAAGTTCAATTTCGGGATTGGTAGCAACTTGCACTTTTCTAGGCTGAAAACAGCGCTCGCGTTTTTTAGAACCAAGTTGATAAAGCATTCACGGCGCACTCGTCTGCGAAGCAAGGTGTCAGGCTAGCGATGGAAAAAAACATGGCGTTCTTTCCAGCGGGTCAAAGTGTATGACTACCGCTGACGTCAAGCTAGAGTTTCAAAGTGGGCAAAAATTGAATTTGTCAGAGAAAGACAGGAGCATCCGGTCACGAGTTCTCCTAATTCGTCGCTCGGCCACGCGGTGACTGAAAACACAGTTTCCTGATCCTCCAAATCCCGACGCAAAATACTCAAAAAATAAATTTGCCACCAGTGTGTGTAAGTATGTGTAATTCTACTGAGAAATTTGAACCGCTGATACCACTTGCATCTTTTATAAGAAGCTTATTGGCCTCAAAACACAGCAAAAAGAATATCTCTAGGAAGATCTTCTTCATGAGTGTGTTTAACACCCCTGCAACTCGATTTGGATCACCTTCAAGCTATAAAATCTAGAGTTTTAATGCTGAAAGACAGAATAGACGCAAGGTGATGGACGTGGTGAATAATGAGGAAGCGGAGCCGTGGATGTCCTATGTGCCAGAAACTGCAGTCACTATAAGCGAATACGCAAAAGTTAGATGGCACACCAAATATTATAGCACAAATCGACCAAGAAAAAACACTTCTTAAGTTAGCGTGTGATCACTTGACAAAGTGGCCAATAACAGATATACACGGCTCTCTTTCCCATCTCACCGATGTAGTACAAATGCAGTTCCACAACTTATGAATATGAGCACCTAATCTGTGACTACTTAGTCCCATCGGACGCCTAATGAAGTGATATATGAGCGGACTGCACAACTGACGTTTCGTGTCAAGCAGCGACTTGTTGGTGCTCTTTACTATGTGATGAATGGGCGACAAAGAGTTCGTAGAGGGCGACAAAAAAGAGCATTCGCACGCTTGCTCAGTTCAAAATGGTTAAACGCTTACCCAGACAAACGTCTGCAGACAGCCAGAGCAAACATGAAAATAGCATATTAAAATACCAGAGCATGAGCGAAGAAAACTGGTAACATTTTCACAAACAGTTTGGAGAACCTGATCAGAAAGCAAAGCAAATACACCTAAAACAGGTAGCCCTTGAAACTTTTGCAATGAGAACTAGATCTCATCTTTGCGCGTTATGCAAGATTGTTTGCACATGTCTCTATGCACTCTTACCTCTGCACTGTTCCATCGAGAAGGGTCATAATTTGCAGTTTTGAAAAGCGTCTATGAAAAATACTAGTCAATATTCCTTCGCCAACCATCCGAACAGCATCCTGAATTCTTTCCACATCCCTAGCCCCCCCTCTTCTTCTCGCCGAAATAGTAGGAACTCGTCTTCTTTGTTTTTGATAAATTCTGGAAACACTCCCGCCAGCTTGCGTCATGTAGTTCGATCTCTTTCGCTTATGTATGAAAAGAATGCATTTTTACTGAGTTTTGCTGCGTTATCATTTCCTATTTCCTGAAAATTTGCTCCGTTTATATTTTTCCTCCCAATTAGTATCACACCCTTGTATACTCCTTAGTTCTCTGCATTCATTACGCGAATCCTCCCAGCTGTATTTCTATAGTGGGCTCATCAGTGTTCCGCACAAAACATTCGCCTATTCATTTCGCCAAAGCTCACATTTTATTACTGAAGGCTGACGTGGAAAAAGGCTTTACACCTCCAATCACTTTGGTTGCCTTTTTAATGTGCACCGATGACAGGCAAAAGAACGAAAAAGAGACCGAAAAAAAACAGCAAGGAGCCGTCAAGAATGACTCCAACAGTGCCCATCGAGTCGGCGAGAGGCGAAATGATCCTTAAATGGCGTGAGAGGCGATTTAAACAAACGCTGTGTGGGCGGCGCTTACTTTCACGTTGGTAATGGATGAAAAAGAGCGTACTTAAACGAAATCTCGCCAGGTAACGCAACTGTTCACTTAACGCTAATTTTAAACAAAATTTTAAAACGCAGAACTTTGTTATTACCATTGCGTGAATGTAGGCAAGATCCAAGTCTCAAAGATCACGGTTCGATTATCGTCGTCAAACTGCTTCCGGCTTACATCCGTCCAACCGCGAAACCCACGGCATTTGCAAATGCTGTTCCCTTCTCGTAAAACCCTTGTGGGAGGGTGGAATGTGTCCACGCTTTCATCGCTTGTCAATTCAACTACTTTTCTATGTATTGAAGATCGGTACTATGATTTTGTTAGCCGCCGGTTGTGAAACATCAACCAAAGGCATTCAACAGTAAAACACCTTCATTAAAAGTATGCTTACTCTGAAGCAGATCTGTGTTTGTTCTTCAGCCGCAAAATTACCAAATTATCTATTTTGTTGAGCACTAATTACCTGTAAACCACGTTTATAGAGCAATAAAAGACAAGAAATAGCACAAGTCAACGCCAAATGGCCTTTCAAAGTGACCCCTTCCAACGTATGAGCAAGTTCAGAAATTGACCTGAATAGGTGATCGTCATTGTAGGTAGAGGTGGTTATTCATTTCGCATAGTTTCTACCTTTGCACTGAAATCACTTCCAGGTGTACACTCTTCAGTTATTGGCGATGAGTGCTTCGATAAGAACATATTCCAACTTTAGGAAGAAGAATGAGCATTTCTTCATAGACCGAAGTAATGACTATTTGACAGAATTACTTTATTGATGAGTACAAATGCGTGAATCATGTAGTTTGTATGGTTTTGAATATGAGCAAAGGTGATGAAGCTCCTTTATGTCGCTCAAGCGTTTCGTTGTATGGGGATTTGTCATCTGTTGGACGCTGATTCTCGATGAAATATCGAAGCATTTCACCATTTTAAAGACGAATATTGAAATCTGTTCCTTTATGTAAATGAAAATGTTAACTTGATGCGGAGATGGCGTAGTCCCACTCTTTAGACAGCGGGACGTTTATGTGCAATCATTCACGGGAACTCATTCCAGCGATCAAATTTCTTTTGTAAGACCTGCGCCAACTATATTTTTGAGAGAATAGATTCATGTTGCGATTGATGCAGCAGTCAAGTAGCACCGAACAACGCTTGAAATTCACGTTTGCTAAAATGTTGAGTTTATGTTGCATTGCCCTATGAGCGCTGTGATTGGCGCTCAAACGCACAACGCCTGTACTTGCTACAGGAACAGATGACAACAACCACAGGGCCCAAAACTGTTGAAGAATAATCTCCGACGCACATAATACAAGATTCGTTTGCCAACATGAGAAGCGGAGAAAAGCGCGCGAAAAATGGAGCAGAGAAAGAAGGCACTGAGCTATGAGCAGAAGGGGAGTCGTTGCGTGGTCGCTTGCCACAGTTGAAACGAAAAAAGGAATTAATAAGAGAAAATATCACGCGGTCTGAAATTATACTCTTCCGCGCTTTTTTATCTATTAGTTGGACCAAGCATTTGAAGGGACAGCAAGTCCGGCCCTTTAAGTTGAACCGCTTAAAGTGACCTCAAAGCACAGTTTTCTGTGTTTGAGAAACTTTTGCGAATCTGTCCAATTTTTTGCCTCACGTGCACCTCCAGTGCCTCTCAGATTTAAACAACAACTTGAATTTTGCATTTCATCAGCATGACATTTCATCAGCATGACACTTGCCGTCCTCAAAAAAACGTCGACATATGATTTTTATCGGACGTCATCCCTGCATCGACATATATGTAACTTCATAACGATGTGAGAGAACACTCACAGCCACTTAGATTAATACTTTCAACATAAGACCTAAGCATATGGCGTAGAGCCTTGTAGATTTCTTTTACCCATGCTGTATTTCACTTTTCTTCACTTCGAGCCACATACATGCAACACTCTTGCTTATAGTTTGGCTTGCACTGCCCTCAGATAACAAAGAAATTTTTATTTGATATGGTTTTCTGAAAATATACCCATTTTTTCTTTGTTCATTAGCACGGATTACCTGCGAATTATGACATTTCATCAGCATGACACTTGCCGTCCTCAAAAAAACGTCGACATATGATTTTTATCGGACGTCATCCCTGCATCGACATATATGTAACTTCATAACGATGTGAGAGAACACTCACAGCCACTTAGATTAATACTTTCAACATAAGACCTAAGCATATGGCGTAGAGCCTTGTAGATTTCTTTTACCCATGCTGTATTTCACTTTTCTTCACTTCGAGCCACATACATGCAACACTCTTGCTTATAGTTTGGCTTGCACTGCCCTCAGATAACAAAGAAATTTTTATTTGATATGGTTTTCTGAAAATATACCCATTTTTTCTTTGTTCATTAGCACGGATTACCTGCGAATTTTTTTTTCTCGATATATCCAAGGAATTTCGCTCCGAAGGATGCCGCAACAAACGCATAAATGCCAAAGATCTCATCCATCACAAGTGCCAGCCGCTATGCTTACTTCCTCCATCTTGATGCGGCTTATACGTTCTTGCTATCAGTGCTTGATGACGCCTCGATACTCCAGTTTTTTATAGCAGATACCTTTGTAATGACGCCTTTGCCTGCTGAACACCTAAGTAACATCAAAAATGTTTCGGGCAATCATTTAATACTTGATTCCACTGAAAATATTCTTACATAAAACTGTCGAATCAGCTTACGTTCAGCACAAGTCTTCAGCGAAAGAGGTACTCCAATTTTGCCCAAGTCCTAAATTCAAACCCTGGGCTCAACCTTGACTACGCACAAAGCATTTCGACTCCTGCTGCGACCATTTTGAAAGAGAGGAGACTCAAACCGCTCACTCCGACCCCATGAGCAAAAAGTTAATTCACAGGTCCGTCCACGAGCCAATTTCAAGACGTCTGTTGCTGAATTTGCTTGTAGGACGTCAACGTAGTAGGCTTTTCAAGCGTCACTCGCTAAACAATACCAAAACAAGTGCTATGTACGCGTCTTGGTACCATTCCGAATTCACTGCAGTTAAGCTACATGATTCACTGATAAAAAGAAACTATTTCCCCTCATTGAAGGATTCAAGGCCATCAACTGAGCCGAAAACGTTCTGAGAGAGATTCTTAATTTAGTATCACAACATAATGTACTGAACGAGTTGTTTCAGTTGAGCTAGTAAAGTCCTTTTGCTGTAGTCGATTTAGATTGTCTTTGTTTATTTCGAATTTTCACCCAACTAGCACCATTAAATATCTAACGAACTTTCATAGCTGCGCAATATCTGCGGTTTCAGGTAAAATAACTGAGAGCACTAATGGGCCCTCACCAATCACCAAAAAGCACTCAACTCGACTCATCGTGGAAAATCCAATCTTCTTCTGCATCTGCTCCGGATTTTTCAAACACTTCACAGCTTTACGCAGATTCTCTGAGTTGGCACATGTACTTTTCTTACGGCACTTCCTCAAAATTTATTCGTTCTATGATAGATAGTGCTTCTGATGATGAATTTTTGCTCTCAGCGGAAGATTGAGGAACAAAGAAACAAACCTCACGCTTAAAGACTAAACCACTGTAACCGACTTTCATTTAGCAGCGAACAGTATCATTCGGTTTGATAAATTTGCCGAATGGTAGTTTCAAATTCCATAAATTATTCCATACAAACTCGTGCAGAAGCGTTTCTATTGTGCATCAATCCCAAAAGGGCAAACACCATGTGGTGCGCACCGCTAATAGAAAAAATATTCACCAAACGTTTCAAATCGATGCAAGAATTTTCTTTTTCCTCGCATTTGGCGAAATGTGCAAGATGAAAGGTGGATGTCACTCACAAGTTCTCAACATATCCTATGACAGAGCAACCCTTTTGCACTTGTCCAACCTACTTAACATTGCTTTGCATGTTTATTTGCTTTCCTTATATTTAAGCAAATGTTTTTTTTCATCGTTTTCCAAAATCTTCTATTGGAAAAACGCTACAGGAAAAGCTCGGCATCTTGCACCGAAGTTGTAACTGAGGCAAGGCAGCTGAAACGGAGTAATCATATGGATTTGTACTAGGCTGATTCGGAGGTCTTCGTTGAAGCGAACATATTTCCAAACTTCCGCTAACACATAGCATTATGGCTGCCTTACAATATTCATCCCTTGATTTCCTCAGCAGAATTCAGGCAGAAGTGCAATCGTAAGAGCTTGCGAGCGAATAAATGTNCTAAGTGAAAACGTACATTTATTGCAAATTCTACAAGGAAAGTGGAGCGCTGTTTCCTGCTAAACGGATTGAACAGGTAATGACTGTAAAGCATCACTCCCTTGACAAACCAGTTTCATGATTTACCAGTAACTAATGGAACCAACATACTAATGGAACGTAATGCCTTCAAATTTCAACTGATCCGACCAGACGTACGCCTTTCGGCAATGAAATGTCTAACATATACGACGGAAACCTATATGACTTCTTCGTCGTCTTACTGTTTCCCTATGAAAAGAGGATTTTTGAGCTCACGAACCTTCGGCGTAACCGTGAATCGATGGGGTAGACCCTTGGGAATGACAAGCAAGTCGCCTTTTTCCACGTTTATGCGAATCCAATCGTCCTCCTCCTTCTCTACGTCATAATAAGCGCTTCCTTCCATAACGAGATAAACTGAATCCTCGTTCTTGATCACAGGCTCGTATAGCTCTTCGAGCTGAAACTTTTCGGCACCATTTTGGTTTGCTGCAAATTTCAGCAAATCCTACTCCATCTCAGAGAAACTTCTTTTTCTCCTGGGTTGAAAAAATTTCTCCTCTTACCATTAGATCAAGCTACCTCTACAAAACAAGGAAATATTTTCAGAAAAGGAGGGGGCATTATGAGGTTCACAGATATCTGTAACGCCTCGTTCACAGATATCTGGCATTGCAGCGTCTGGCATTGCAAGGCTGACTTCACATGCTCGTGTTACCTGATGACCGAATAATGCTAAGAGTCCGGCCACTGGCGATATTGGTTGAAAAATAGTGAATAACATTTAGAACGGCGTACAAGCAAGCATTTTAAGAAACGGAAGCTACCATATTACCGTGAACAGCTGCCTAAACTTTCGGAAGCCAGCGTAACGATTCTCACTTCCCCACTCTCCCTCCCCTCCCGTCCACCCTCATAAAAATTGGGAAAACATCTCTTTGATTCTGCAAGATATTTGTAAATATCAATGCATAATCTTTTGGTTCTGAGATGTTTGCGCCATTCCGATTCATAACCATCTGAATTTCAACTTCTCAGGCAAAATGAGAAATCATTGGAGGATTCAAGAAGCTTACCTTTTGCTCAAAGTCGGTGAGAGATGAGCTTATCTGGAACTTATCACTGCTCGAGACCTTCCTCTCTGCCTTCACTTTCGAGAGTCTCTTCTTAAGGGCATTCGGGTCATCGATGTCAACCTTCAACGAAAGGCCGATGATTGAACGTTCAACCTCCATAAAATTTTTTCAGTTTTATGAGTTTAGCAAAAACTTAACAACTTATTGTTTTAAGCTCCTTGAATCATTTTCGTTCTCACAGCAACGCCTATCGGCTCATTAGGTCAATTCCGCCGATTGCAACTTTCGCACTCTTTGGGTGGCTTCAGTTTACGAGAAAAAAGTTGAAAATTGCCTATACCGGAATGATTACATGAGATCTGAAAACTAATAATCCATTTTTTACAGGTCTGTTTTGAGGTGAACAGCATCCAGTTCACCGAATCCTTCAACGGTGAGGTGTTCTCGAGCATACTGCCTCAGGTCTGACCATTTACCTATTGATGCGCTTTCACCTCACAAAAACCTCACAGATCTCATTTTATCAAAATGTTTGCGGTGAACTCTATATTCAAGAAAGCAGTATTGCAAAAAAGGAATTAAATATCATGCTGAGTAAAGATTATAGTTGCAACATTTACAACGCATTACCTTTACCATATAATCAATATGCGTGCTAGAAATCACTGGACAGTAGATTCGAACTTATGAAACTAAAAGGGCGTTAGTCGAAATCTAAACAACGTTGCCAGAGTCTGTAAATTTACGAGTGAAGAGGTACTCGTCAAAACCTTGAACGAAATCAAACGCTAAACTAATGAAAGCTTTTGCCACAACCAGCTGCAACTCAACATTGAAGTCACTTGCAGCCATGGTGAAAACTTGTAGTATTACTCAACCAACCCTGTAATAGACAACTCCAGTGAGTGCGCACAGCTGATCCGGAGTCAAGGTTTTCGGTGGAAAAATATGGTGTGGAAGTCGACGATCCCCACAGGCATACGGTTCCATGTGCCAAATGTGCATTTTTGGATGCTACTGAGGGAAGAACACAAATAAAGCTGCAAAAATATATCAGTAGTTATTTATCTGAGAAATAGGCAGTAATGTTTACTGCAACGAACTGATGGAATGACAGCGTTTCTGGCATGCATCGCTCCTACGAACAAGAACGGTTTTTAATCTACATACGTTTGGTTATTCTTGCGCAACACGAGCGTTCCATGCAACAGAAACAGGAGGAATTTACTTTGTTGGAAATTTGAAGGAACTATCGTCACGTGATTAAAATTGATGAAATTTGAGCCGAGAGTCGACAATTTTGGCACAAATTTCTTGTCTAGTAATTGACTTCATATCGTTGAATGAATCGATGAATTTTAAGAGATGAGCTTTACAGTTGATGATATAGCCTAACTTGGGCAACTGTAAAAACAAATTCTTATGTATTCATCAAAATCGGCGCTAAACTAAGCAAAGAAAATCGAAAGAACTATCGTTCATCGGCCGATGAGGAAGAAAGATAAAGGTAAATAAGTTGCAAAATCGAAATATGAAAAGACGGTTGAGGTTTGCAAGTGAATTTATAAAATCTTTGCTCATTTTAATGTCTAAGGCGAGTGGGGAAAATGTATACTATCAGATAGCTATGAGTAGATGGATCTTTCTGCTTATTATTGGCAGATCGATCGCAGAAATGCATGAAACCACAATGTTTGCATGCGCTGATTTTTTACTCAGGTTCACATGAAACGGACTCATCAAGTGAGCACTCCAAAACCACTGCCTAATTATTTAGTTCAATTTTGAAATGGAAGCGAGTTCGGGTTCGACGAACTTCTCTCTAACAAATTTCAGTTTGACCTCAACAATCCATCAAGAAATTCAACTGTTGGCTGAAGTCACAAAAATTTTTATCACTATATGCCATATCCGTGAATTCACTCTCAAATTAGGGCTAAAATTACATGAAATAAAACCCGACTGGAATTTCACGAGAATGCAAACCTGTTATTAGACGTTCACCGACTGTCCGAATTTCCTACCGATCTCAGATGCACATGCAAAATTTCATTTCGGCCGCCTTTTGAAGCACGAGTCGGAATTGGAGGGGAGGGGGGGGGGGTGCAGGCACAATTCACATACCCCCGTAATGGTTCTCGCTGAGTGCAAGTCTTTACCGTCTTAGGTTGCCTGAGGCTGCTAATTAGCACTTATGTTCTGAGATACCGTTCACTTTTATCGGGTGTAACTAAGGTCCTGAAATTCTCATCGAAAAAAATTACCCGAAAAGTGGTAAGAAAGAAGCGATGAAGAAGATGCAATTGCAGGAACTGGCGAAATTGTCCTTCACCAGTAAAATTCGCCAATCCTAGCTGCTGATTGACCCCGTCATACTTTCCTTATTCCTAGTAATTTGCGATGGACTTTTCCTTTGGCAACAAATTCATCAAATTTTTAAGTAATGAAATAACTAGTGTTTTGCTTGTCAGTAGTGAAAAGCAGTCGCCCTGATGATGCACTTTTCTGTTCTGCAAGATGAAAACCGTTCGAGAGTATAGCAGCTAAGAAGTCTAAAATTGACTAAAAACAAAAATACCCTCTTTCAATGCAGAAAACGACTGACCGACCAGAAGAAATAACGCAAGTAGATGGCGGTGATATGGAAAATTTAAACAATCGAAACACAAAGAGGGTCACTCTAGATAGCGATCGTTTTAGTAATTTCATGCGCGACACATATGATGCCTCCTCCCACATACCTCCCACGTTTATGCTAGACTCCACTTCGAGTTCAATCTTGCAAAAATCCTCTCGGCGTGCATTCTATTTAAGTTATAATTGACGCAATAATGCTTTGTTCTTCGATTACGTGACTTGCCATTGAAAGCTCCTTGAACGTGCTTAACAATAAGTGTAGATGGTTTAGCAATGCAACGTGGAATGAATTATTGTGTGCTTATCGAAATTTCCCATGTGCCATATCTAAATTTGCATCCGCTGTGGAAGAACGCGTATTCTTCGTACTAGCAGTGGAACCGAACTTACTTCATTGTGACGGCTTACGAGAAAGCGTCCAGATTTCTTCCGCAAACAAAAGTATTAAAAAGTAAACTGTTGGTCCTGTAACGTGAGGGAAGGGGGGGGGGGGGAAGGGTGGCGTTGATACTGTTTCTACACGTTCCTCTATTGTCTATGATGCACATAACGCTTCTTTCAGCAAGAAAGCAAATTCTCAACACAGCACATCTCGTTGTCGAGGTCAACAGGCGCCCTAAGCCATGATCGAAGATCGATGGGATGGAAGCCTAATAGATTAGGGCCTTTGGCCGGATCCTCACTAACATCAGGGCACACTTATGGCGCAACGACAAGGAAAATTTCTGGATTAAAAAGACAATATTTCCTTCCCCTCGTATAATATGTAAAATTTGTTCTCAGAGTCGTCGTCACTGGAACCAAATTTCTCAGGAAAAAAAAAGTTGTGTACCGTCAGCCTAAGACACTTTAAGCAGATATCCGCTATTAAGCGGATATGAAAGCAGGATTTCAAATATTGAACTAACAGCACAAATGAGTACATGGCTTATGATGTGGTAATTACTCCTCCTTTCAAGTTAATCTTTTTAGTTTATTAAAAGTTGTACTGCATTAGAATCTGTGAAACAACATAATGGATTTTTTTACAACATTGAAGTGGAACTATCGGTTTGATCGCGCAGTGAGGGCTATAATATGAAAAATCAATATCGAAGCAAAGGTGACTCGCACTGAGCAGCGCATAATCTTCGGTTGGTATAAAGAAACACATACGAGACATTCGGCAAATTTGCTTTGCTTCGCTGCAAGTATTCATACCTCTAACTAAGCGTCGGAATGCTAGAAATAAATGATTCTTGTGGCTGATCTGGTTTAAAGGTATGAATGAACGCAATATTCAGGCGGATCATAAAGGCCGTCACGATCTGCAGGAGTGCTCAGTGATGCAGAAAAAGAAAGTATTGCCGTAGATTTTGCAGAAATTTTTGAAAACTGTCGTGAAAAAAAATCGATACTCGAAAGGAAATGGAAAATTCGCCTACACAATATTGATTTTTCCCAGGAAACGAGAAAAAGGGAAAATTACCAACTTTTTTTCTGAAAAGTTAGCGATTATCCGCTTATTCATCAAGAATCAAGAATCATGAGAAGGAATAGAATGAATTTGAATGAAAATGGCAATTGCATGAGCAATGACTCTCTCTTCGATAGCCATTCACTCGCTTTGGCAGTATAATTTTTTTTGTAAAACAATCTTTACCATTCTAAAAATGGGTTGTCAAATGATGAGGTTATTCTCTGGCATTCTCTATGCGCATCAATGCATTCAAATCACATTATCCCGCTCTATAAAAACTGCATCGAAGCGTTCATGTCGGACAAATAATGCTTGCTTTTAGGTGCTCGGCGTGCAGATTATATTTGTTAAAAAATGGGTCGCCGAGTAATCGCTTTCAATACGAGCTGCGAATTGATCCTCCACATCTATTCGTCTGCAACGAGTTGTATCAAGCTTTGCCACCGATTGCAATATAGCAATGCCACTAAATCATTCGCGATGTCACTCGGCTTGTTTAATGACCGAGAGGCATACCGAAAATTTTCGGAAAACGTCCTGAAAAGAAACCTATGCAAAAATTGAGGAAAAATAGTGACTCTTCCCAAGAGTAAAAGAAAAAAATACTTTGAAAAGTTCGTCAAATTTCTTCTGAAAAAAAAACATTTCAAATTACATGCCTCACTGTTACGTGATTTTTTTTAGCAACAATTTCTTATCAGATGCGTTATTGAACTCTGAATGCACCGATGCTGTAGATATTGCCGGAGACGTTCAACGTTAACTAAAAGAACAAAGCGCACTCATTTATCACAACCAAGCCATCGAGTTACCAAAATCGACGGAACATTTACAACTTCTAGTTATGAGCAACATTCTAGCTCAAGAACTTCTTTCTACTTCGTAGGAACGTACTGGTGCCACATAATGGCGTTATTTTCATGATCGATGCGATGTTCAGCTCCACTAAGCCTTTGATGACCTAATCCTAAGTAAACGTTCCTAAAGATTGACAGCATTAGAAAAACAAAATAAGATGTTTTGAGTGCAGATGTGTACGAGTTTCGGCACACGCAAATGCAGAAACATGTATTTCGGTTCTCATTTCTGAGTAGAAAAAGATTTTTTTTTTTTTAATTGGAGTCAATACAATGCAACCGATCTAGCTCGTCCGACCGCTCAATTTGGCCACCAACCTTACTCTAGACCTGTGACTAGCACTGCCCCAACCCAACAGTGAATTTGAACTATAAACTATTTACTACCGACCAGTTGAATCAGTTAAGAAATTGGCTCACCCGCTTGAGAACGCAGAGTAAACATATCGACAGCGCATCGCAGGCGCGATATGTGCTTTTTCGATCCCTTCAATCAGATAGTCAGAAAAGTAAACTCTCAACAAGCATATATGATGATGATACATTTATATTATTTGGCTGGTTAGTCCTCTCGTACAAATCTTCAAAAAAGACTCGTTTTGCGAACTAAGCGAGCATGGTTGTACGTCTTTCAGAAAGCACGTTATTTTCGTGATTAACGCGTCAATTTTTAGTCGTTCTCATCGTCTGCACAAATGTTCAGCGGACATCACTTCTTTAACACTGTCATCTATGAGCCGCAGCTTGACTAATGCGAGCCTCCTTCAAGGTGCGATCTCTGAGCATTTTAACTGCCTATAACTCCTTTCCAATTCAACAGATCAATCTGAAAGATGTAAGAGAAGATTAAACGGTCAGATGCACACCGTATCGGAGGTGCTAAAGTAACGTCAGCTTTTCCATCTCGTTCGTAGGACCAGCTGGTTTCACAAGTTGCCAATAAAAAATTGAATATACGTATGCGCAGTTGAATATACGCATTCACTGAACACAGAGATAACTGTTTGAAAGGATTTTTACAACATATATGAGACCGCATTATCCTCATAAAAGATGTATTTTGATGAACCAGAGCTAAGTTGTTATGAGTGAACAGGTGGTATTTTGAACGTTTTTTTCATGAACCAACCTTTAGCAGTGTCAGCAGGAAAATCGAATTTTGAGAAACTGAACGGCAAGTTAGGGAAAGTCCATTCTTGTGAATGTGGGATCAGAACCTAACAAATTTTTTCGTAAATTACTTTCGACTATTTTTTGAACTTCGCAATCTAAATTTCAAATCTCAAAAAAAAATTTTTTGGGAGGAAGGCAGTTATGAGATGAAACAACTCCCTCATTCGACAATAAATTCACTTTTATCTCCGAAGAATCGGTGTTCCATTTGCTTTCGAATGTTGTCGAAGAAAATCTTAAAATTGCCGTACGTTGATATCTGTATTTCCACTATTCGGAGTGAGAAAATCTCATTAATAGGGAATGAATGATCTAAGATAACGACAAATACCGTCGGGCAGCTGTAATTCGAGGTGTTCCATTTGCGGAGGCGATCGTTAGTACAGATGGCAAGAAATTATGCAAATGAGTCAACGGTATTTATGTAACGCATCTCACTATGCATCTCTTATCGCGTCAACCTTTCTCTTTCAAAAAACGATTTCCGTTTTAATAAATCGACTGCAAACAGTTCCTTAGAAATTACGACAAGCTGAAAATAAAATCCGAGCTTAGTACAACAATACCAGTGGACAGATGTTCGAGACTTTGATTATATTAGATCACCATCACGATCAACGCTGGCAAAATTGCTCCAATTTTCGCTCACTCTTAGCTGTTATAAACAACATGATGACTGGTGGACTATCGAAATAAAAAACAGCAAGAAGTATGAGATAAAATTAGATTATCTCGAGGCTTCAATAGTTCAATTGCAAAATTGCTTCAACGACTATAAATTCATAGCGATGAGAAAGGAAATATGCAAATGACTAGAATGAAACTTTTCCTTCCAAGTGAATATTACAAACCACAAAATTTACACTCTAATTGGAAAGGCGTTACTAAATTCAGCATGATATTAATAAAGGTAGCAGATCCTGTGAAGCCATAAAACAATAAGGCGTAAAAGTGGGGAAATCTTCAAGCAAAACGATGTGATGATGAAACGAGCTACGGATGAATGATAGCATGCCCCATCGAAAACGAGAACGATAATGTGTTCGATTCAGAACGAGGACATATTTGAGAAAATTGCACGATCGAATCAAAGATCAATCCGTTAAGTAAGCACCATTCGTATTGGTATGATTAAAGCACACCCAAAATATAGTAGATGCGGCAGGTTTTCCATCATATTTTGATTGTTGCTAATGTCACATCCCCTCGATTATGGCGACTAGTTGGCATATTGTTACCACAGTTTCTGCAATTGTCTGACAAAGACCCGAATGATCCGATTAATTGCAGTGCGATGAATAAGTGCACTCTTATTTCATTCAAAGCATTTGCAATTTTTTCATAAGATTGCAATCTTCTGCCAGCAATTTTGGCATTCAAATAACACGATGCTTAGATAACTTTATTAAGTTTTCATGATAACCAAATGTTAGCATCAGTTTATTTTTTTAAATATTCGCAAAAAAATGTAACCACTTCATCACAAATCAACTGGGAACCTATGTTTGTCGAAAACCTCTTCAACTTATTTCTGATTCGGTATTCAATGTCTGAACGGTCGGTTTCATCACGAATCATTTAACGCGATCACACACAACACGACGAAAGAATACTGCACGCTTTCAGACGTCTACACGTCAACGGATCCAACAGTTAAAATATCAAAATGTGAGAAACGGTGTTCAACGATTAGCAAAGCAGTTTAAGAAGGTAAGCGTGATGTTACGCGCAGTGGAAAACGCTATCACGCAAACGCATACACACACTTATATTCACATTTGCATACATGAGCAGGCAGCCTGTGAGCGTCAGCTCAAGAAGTGGAGAACGATAAAGCAGGGAAGTATTTGAGATTAGATAGGTGTCCACTTCTCTGCACCCCCTATCGACAGAATGAGTAAGCTCCCCTCGCTATTCCCTCCCCTTGGCAAGTTCCCCTCACTAATGGCGAAGTGAGAAGCTTGGTTTCGCAGGCCGATTTTTGCAGTGGATTTTGGTGCGAATAAGGGAATGTTTAAAACGCTATCACGCAAACGCATACACACACTTATATTCACATTTGCATACATGAGCAGGCAGCCTGTGAGCGTCAGCTCAAGAAGTGGAGAACGATAAAGCAGGGAAGTATTTGAGATTAGATAGGTGTCCACTTCTCTGCACCCCCTATCGACAGAATGAGTAAGCTCCCCTCGCTATTCCCTCCCCTTGGCAAGTTCCCCTCACTAATGGCGAAGTGAGAAGCTTGGTTTCGCAGGCCGATTTTTGCAGTGGATTTTGGTGCGAATAAGGGAATGTTTCATGGCAGTTCTGTTATACGCTGAAGTATTTAATTAGTGTATTGATGTGTTAGGAGGAGGGTAAGTGACAAGACGACAATGAGAGGAAGAGCTGTTTTGACGGTAAGCAGGAAAGGTTGATGAATGAGCAGGAAGGAGTGATTTCTCATCTACTTCTTCAAAAGAGATCGAGAAAGGTGATGGGGATAGATCGAGTGAGAAGCGCACACCAGCCTTGGTTACAGCGGTTTCTTGAAGGATGAAAACGCTGAAATAAGGCGGAAAAAAGCTAGTGCGTAAGATGAGAGAGAAATAGAAGAATCTGAGATTTCGATCCCTATGTATTTCAATTCCATATGTGAAACCCGGACACTTTTGGCTTCATTATACAACGCCCGTCATCGAAGCTAACATTTGTGCAAAAGAAATGGAATGAGCTTGAATTCAGTTTTAAATCGCTAAAATGCACTTCGCTTGCATTGACCCTACTTTATCTGTATGTATTTTTTGCAAATTTATAACATTACTTCGTTCAGCCTGCTTCCTAATCTTCAAAAATGCATTGACCCTCAAAAATACATCTTCAGCGATATACAAGTTTGCAGATTTTCGCATCTGAATATTTCAACACATATTTCCTCAAAATATCATTGGCTGTGACCAATGTGAGCTACGTCAAACCAGTCGCACTGTAACCAGTGTTTCTCAGTGCATATTATATCAGTCATATCATTCACAAGTATCATACTTCAACTGATAATCGATATGCATTCAGTGGAATTATTCGGATGACTATAATCATTTGACCATTCCAAAAGAATCGAATATTGTCTGTCTGATGTCTTTTAAGATCCACCTGATGCTTTTTGCTGTTGCATCGACAAAATGGCAGTGTTGCCACAAATCCCGATAACGAACATCACTTCAGACATAGAACGATGAGTGAGTGAAATGATGCTGTAATACCTGAGATAGGCCACGCAAAAAGTGCGAAGAAACGAACGCTCAGAAAGCTAGACATAATGTCGGAACATAAGGGCGTAAGGGTAATTATTCTATGAGTGACTGCAGCATGCGATCCGTCAAAAAAAACGAATGGGCAGTATTATATAGTGTAAAGCCTACTGTATAATGTACAGTAAGTGTAGGAGCGTAAGCTTGAGCTACTTTATAAGTTGAATATAGAGTACCGAAAAGCATTATCGTTGCAAGTGAGCGATTATCTGCCTGTAGAGATAAACAAACGCCATCCAGCAATGCGTATTGCCCAGCGTTCTGACACGTGAACACAATTATCTTATATCAAGGACATGACAGCTTTTTTCGTCACTCACTGAGGCACGCTCATGAATGTGCAGTCCACAAACACAACACACAAGGACAAAAGTGCTAGTCCACAAGAACCGATCAGAGGTTGGTAAAGGGCTAAATATAAAAACGCTTCATCTAGCAACTGATGGATGTGGCACCTCTGGCAGACTTCGTGTGACCTGAATTTTTGTCATACAAGCGAGGAATGAAGCTAAGCAACCATTTATGAAAATTTCTGTCAAGTTTGTCGAAACTTTTCAAAATAACCAAAGCAAAATTTTTGTCGAAGCTAAGAAAGCCAATCGCTCAATTCTGTTCACGCGCACCAAAAGCACGGACGAAAGGAAAGCGGCAGCAGTTGGCGCAACTGAAGTAATGCTGCGGATCGCGGTGAAGTGGTTATCGTTGTGCATGATCTTGGACAGTGCAGATGTGGAGTTTAAAAGCACACTCTGCACAGATAGCGGGATCTGCGATGCCTCACGATTGTCTGCACTCATATCTCACGTACATGTCGAAAACTTCAAACTTTCATCGTTCCCTTACTTTACGGTCAAAGTGTGACGCATTGAACGAGACAAGTCTAGAACGTAATCGTCAAAAGGACCT
The DNA here is from genome assembly GCA_006503575.1 of Baylisascaris schroederi. Lineage (NCBI taxonomy): Eukaryota > Metazoa > Nematoda > Chromadorea > Rhabditida > Ascarididae > Baylisascaris > Baylisascaris schroederi. Next base: position 800,211 of record QEWY01000823.1, read on the forward strand.
CTATAAAGCGTTTCATAAATACGGAAGAGAAAAAAGCCGACCGATCAATCGATAAAATGAATGCATCTCTCTTGCTGATTATGAAAATAAATTCCCCAGTCGCCGCTTTTAGTCCTTCGAAATTGGACGATGGGACTTTCTTGTGAGCCTGAAAATGATACGTAATTGATCTTTTGTTTGGCCGACCTTCTTTCCTTCGATTCGGTTGTGAAGGAAGCGTTCTTCGACTTCACAGCGTTTCTTGCTATTATCTTCATATACAATCTTCATATTTCACTGTTGAATGTTTTGACTGCAAGAATTGTTTATTGCGGCGTTGAGTTCCCACCGCAAATCCTTTTCATATTTCCAATCGCTCGCATTTTATTCGTTACCATGCATTCAATCGCTTTTAATACCTCTCAGACCGAATACGTCTCAACAGGACAACACCGTTCAAAGGTGGATGAAGAAAGGAGTATGAAATTGCAGCGCCCATAGGTTATAGTGCTGTTTTTTATCCGGGAGGTCTTTATTTAACATTGTGCGTTCCGGCTCTGTCCTCGTTGATCAATGAACCTCTGCCTGTTCGTTTTTATATGAGAGCCATCCTCCACATAGCTGCCCCACCATTGAGCATCAACGAAGGGTCAAAAATGTTTCCGACGGCAACCCTTGTTGCTCGACTGGCCGAACATGTCCGAATATCTGTTTGAATTACACGAAATTAAAATGGCTACCTCAACATTTCGCCTTATTCGTTCAACCACACGACCTACGTAGCCCGATACTGATGTCCCAAACTTACAGATCACGATAGCGTGAATGGAAAATTTGGATTGCCTCATTTAATGTGGTAAATTAAAATGCAAAGATCAAATGTGTTTAATAGGTCGGGAAATAATAGCTTTCTTTTAAAATAATGTTCAAAACATGACGCTGATTACTATAGAAAACATGGGCGTCTCGCCGATCAGCAGCTTCTGTCGATTTTTTGCTTTTATCCATTTAAAATATGCCGATATAAAGATCCCAGAAAGGTTTTTTCGTCTACCTGCATAAAGAATTGAAGGAAAAGACGCAATAAAAGTAGTTTGCTACCAACCGTCTCAAATATGCAATTATTATTTACAATACGGTTATTTAGAAAATCTGAGACATCTTCATGCAACGCGATATTTTTTACATGGTATTTTTCTATATTTATTCAGCTAGGTCGACCAACAATTGCATAAAACCTTTTAGACCATTGACCGATCCACTCAACCTAGTTATTATTAAATTGATCCATCGCCTTGTTGTACCTTTCATGATTGTAATTTCAGTTATCTTTGATTTGAAACTATCGAAGAGACACGAAGACATGCATATCTAGATAGGGAAGAAGACTTCGTTACAATATGCATTGTAAATGCAAATTCGCAAAAATGCATAAGAAGGCAACAAACTGATAAACGTAAACCCTTACTGAAGTCACATTTTTTAGGTTCAGCATCGTTATCTTCTTCCGCACCCATCCGCATATACACTTTTCCCATTGGCATAGGCTAGTACGCCTTCATATGCATTCGTTTATTGTAGTCATGATTGGTTTTTAGACACTTGCGCAAATTTATATATAAAAGGCGCTATATCAATACGCACGTAAGCCCATCTTTCCACTAGTTTTATCTCGGTAACCACAGGAAGACGATCTCGTTTACAAATGCTGAAGTTGATCCATCTGAACGTGCGCAAACTTTTGCCACTATCTTGCAGACGGTCGAATCTTTAGGTGGCAGAGAGGAGATTTCTGTGGAGTATTTGTGGATTAGGTCAGATAATTGGAAAACCAGATGCGTATTCTTTTGCCTGTTGGAAACTCATAAAATGGTAGACGTGGTGACCGACACTGCAAAGCGCATATCGCGCCAACTGATTTGGCCGACTTCCCCACTCGTTTATATCCCAATAGTTTTTACTTGCTACCATTATTTCTTTTACTCTCGTTTGTGAATGTGGTTATCACATCTTGTCTTCATTATGAAGCGCTCCTCTACGATAGTTTCAGTAGTTCATTACATTCATAGCAGCCCCTCATCATTCGCTGTCCTTGCTGCCGTCAAATTCAAACACTACCTGCTCAGGTTACGTGCCGCTTGGAACATCAATCGATATTTTTCACATGCGTCATATTCACAATAACTTCGGTCAATGATGTTTTTTTGCGTTCCATCCAGGACCGTTCCACAGCAACATTCCCTACGCAAAAGCGACTAGTGATATGGCTTTTTCTCTAGAAAATACGAATTACCTACCTAAAGCGCTCGCTAATAGCGTGTCATACTCATTAGCGATGACTTTGTACTTCTGAAACCGTTGCGTGCTTATGGAACGCACACTGCTGTATGAGGTGTAATACCGAATGTCGACGTAAACAAGGTGCGTGGTACCAGCTATCGATCCACATGAGGTGTGGTACTAGCTGTAGACGTATTACGATTGGGAAGCGTCATTAATTCAAATTCTAAAGGAAAAGTAGTTTCACATATATTTCAGGTGAATGCGATAGTTTCATACAAATGCGATAAGAGCAAATTGCTATGCTTCATGCGTCGTGCTGCAAACAAAATATCGAACATAGATACCACATCTGCTGAGAAATCTGTGAACCAAATGCCTTCACTTTTTTTTTCACTGATCGACCTGCTATCGCGATTAACGTCTCTCCCCGATCTGATCAGCAAAGAATGTCTCCAGCCGACAAGAAACTTTAATACAAACAACTGCGTTCAACTTCTATTCGCAGATATGATATTGCTGCGAACGGTACAAATAATATAAGTGCAAACATGACCTCACCGCCGATCAAGCGAACTGGCACCTGCTGCTTGAAGTATACTCCCTCGTACTTCGGAGTTAACCCCTAACAGGTTAATGCTGCGCGTGAACGTATGCAAAAAATTACTTCCATATCAAAATCGTATTCAAAACGATGTTAATCATTCAAGTAAAAGCACTAAGTGCTTATGCATCATTTGCCGTGATTTTACTCAGCGAAATCAGCCGACACAGATTTATCGGTATGTTTATTGCATGTTCGTCAAAAACTGCCGTTCGTTTTACTGCTGAGCCAATTAAACGTAGGAAGCATTCGGAGCATCAAGTTGAGTCTCCGCCAATACCCGATGGTTTATCCTTAGCAGTTGCTAATATTGTAATATCCTCCAAACCTTCGAGATTAACACGCTCAAATCCACGAGGAACTGTATGAGAAAAAAGGGTGGAAATTAAAGAATAATCCAGTTCCCTTGAAATCCAGAATATAGATGTTGACAAGCACTGACTCAATTTGTAATTCACTACCACTGTTAATACAGAAAAATGAAATTAAAACCATCAAGGAATGTCGCGTATCAGAGCTTCACTGCACCAAAAACGAAAAGAGAACTGCCTCTAGCATGATATGGTGCCTCACGGTGAGCAGTTAACCACTTAACAACAAAGCAACGATTTATGCGAATGAAGAACACAGAATGCCTCATCACTAACCGCAACGTCGATGTCGAAACGCTTTATTTGTACAATGGCAAAATTGGTGAGCAGTAATCCTTAAAGGACTCAACAAGAAAATTAGGTCGCATATAATTCCCTCGAATGAGCGATACTTCGCTGGGAAAACGCATCTGCATAAATAAAGAAACAACAAGCTGATTCCTTCAAGGAAAGGGTGACGAAGAAAGAGTTTAGATGCGTCGAAACCTAATGAGCCGTTTTTCGAAAGATGAAGAGAAAACGATGGAACCTATCCAAAGAATAATGAATAGAAAGTTACGCCCATCTTAGGGAAAGAAAATGGGAAAATGTAATCTATCCAGAGTAACGGGGAGGGGAGGGGGTAGCAAGTACAACTTCGAATCACTATCTTCCTGCTATCTTCCCTCGTTGGACTGTGACTCCTCAAAACGTAGACGGCTCTTTTCTCACAGCAATACTAGCAAATATCCGTGCTTTTTCCTCTTGTTTACTCAACGAGCAAAACGTGCGATCACATTTCTGGATCCAAAGAAACAAAAAAGGTGAATGTAAGGCACCACAACGAGGAAAAAAGACAAATGCTTGCAAAGGCGTGAAAGGCCTTTATGTTATGAATCCATTCCGCAGTACAGAAGTTATAAGACAGTGATGCCTCAAGGCAGCCTTTTTGTCAGACTCGTTCTAATTGGCATCTTATACTCTGGCTTACTAAAGGTAGAGCCATCCAAAACAAAAATCTCTGAGATCGTTATTATGAGTATATTGGAAGGGCAGTGTTAAACCAAAGTATCTTAGCTAATAAACCTTGCATCACAACATGTAGGAACTCGGATATTCTCTATCAAAGAGTGGAAAAAATAAGCCAATGTGACAGCAGTACTATTTGCCGCACTTCTGTCGTAAGTAAGAAGTTATGAAGCATGAACAAAGGGCGAAAGGGAAATAAACAGCAAATGAATAAAAGAAGAGTGGCAAGGCTGAGGCAACATGCAAAAATTTTTGTGCCACTTCAGTAGTGAGTACAAAGAAAATAACGGTTGTACAAATAAGACATTTAAAAAACAAACAAATCGAGCGGAGTGAAAAACCCTGAGATACCCGTGCGGGCCAACAAGAACCAATTACATGAATCTCGCTCAACAACAAACGTTTTCATTGAGGGTGCAACTTTGGACAAATAACTCCACCAAATTTTAATTACCTGTCATCATGTGATGCAACTGAAACTTCCCAACACAATCTGCCAGCATCATGGTATAGAGAAATGAACAGCGTGCGGATTCCATTTGGACCATTGCCGGTTCGTCACATTCTAATATTACCCTCCGCGAGCCATTTAATAGCGAACACCATTCGGACAATGTACATATTTTAGATGGAAACCCTTTGGAGCCATCGTAGCGAAAAATCGGGGGAACACATACCTGGATAGGTGGATGCTTCCAGTCCATCCTAATTTCCAAAGCACTTTATGGGTGCGTGGTGTAGATAACCCTACGAATCCAACGTGGACAACTTCGTTCTTCATCGGACAAAGTCCCCCGGCCGCTATCACTTCAACTAGGTTTGCACGAAAAGAGAACAGTGCACAGTTTGGTTGAGATCAATATTACCAAAAACACAAACGCTTCAACGTAAGATGACGTTGAAATGTGTGTGTCATGCTTATATGCAAAAAATAAAAAGCAACGCTACACACCCACGCACCAAACTTAGACGGCAAGAATCAAAGGCGTTGGCAGTATGAATGCGTATAATACATGGCTGCACCTCAAATAATACAAACTTGCGTTTTCATGAACGCCTTAACAAATAGACTAGCGAGACCTGTACCAGGATGTGCACTCTCGGAGTGGCCCACTATGTGCCATCATCGGAAGAGACCACACCGATGCGACCTATGAAACACTACGAGGCGAGCAACAAGCCAGCTGGAATCTGATGAACATCTGCTTCCGTGGTTACTACGCTTGAACAACCATCCTCGTTTGCGTAAATTGTTGTCAAAACTGTCCTACCTGTTTGTCGTGATACATTCACACTGAAACGTAAGATCCCCACTGAAGCATGCTAATGCAACGTTGTTCGCCTAATGCGTCAAATTTACGATAATACAGCATTTTAGTTACCTTCAACCATCCTCAGTCCACCTGCAATCTTCTTCAATGACTAAAATCTTTCCTCACTCCCTCCAACTTCAGTGCAACCAAAATCAACCCGCTTTGACAGGTCATAAAGTCTAAACCCCTATGAACACAACACCTTCAACAACAAAAAAGGGGTATCATGATGACAATCTGTCACCGGCGACTAAGAGTCAAGCCGCAATTGCCTACTGAATACACGGAACGTTTCGCTCAAAACGCCAATATCCCCAGATGTAAAGGGTGGAAGGAGGAAGGCAGCATCTTATTAAGGCGTCACGGGACTTTTACAAAATGATTCTAAAGCAGGGATAAGTAAGACAAGCAATCGGGGCAAAAGGTCTTTTAGAAGTTCCACTACTCGCACAACACTAGTAACGCCATGCAAACGTTTTATAAGATGACAGTGGAGAATATTTCCTGGCAATGCGTACTGAGTTGGGACTGTCAGAAGATACAAATTTCCCAGTTCTGAACAAAAGAGTTTGCTAAATAGCGTGCCTCAATTAAAAACAGTAAATCATGCTAGCAAACACTTGGGCGAGTCGACTAAGCGATTTGTAGGTAAACAAACGACAGTTTGCACATTATGCTACGCACCGCCCTCTGCCTAAGACCTGTGCAAGAAGCTGTTACCTGCTGGCTGCGCATTCACTTTCTTCGCCTGCCATCCTATCAGTCATCGTCGAATAGCCGTGGTCACTCGATTCGGTACGAGGCGACATTCGGTACTGCGGACGTACCGTGGCAGGAGGGTTGGAGGTGAGTTCGAAAGACGCCAACTGGATCAGCGTCATCATTTTATCTTAAAGTGAATTCATACGATCCTACTCAACCAACTTGTTCGAATGAAAACACCGATTACGCTTGGAAATGGTCAGCGTATTAAACTAATGAGGGAATATCGACAATGCATCATGGAGAGCATTACCTCTGTCAACTAGATCCCGTAGAGTTGTGCAAGGAGTTATCATTTGAAAGAGGAAAAGCCGCGAAGGTAAAAGGAGATGGAAGCGACGAAACAGCAGGTACCACAAAAAGTCGGAGAGAATTTGCTGTTTCCTGATCATTCCAGATAACCTGTTGAATGTAAACCAAAGTTTTCAGGGTTCTAACACTACAAAATGAATTCGTTTCAAGAGTTGTAATACTAAAAATAACAAGAGACACTTGTTACAGCCACTGTAAATACTAACTTCCAATATTACTTACCACTATCTGTTGCAGTGCAATTTACAACAACTACTAGCAATGATACCTGTTGCTTATCTGGTGCTACCTGCTACTACTACGCACACCATCACTTTGCTTCAAAGGGGATATGTCATCTAGACACTATAGTATATTTAATACAATGAGTAGACCTAAGCCTTTTTTCAAACAAACTCAGGTGGGAAAGGGGTCTGACAGCAGATATTCGAGAAAGCCGTGCAACGACCTCAAATAATAAGGTAAAGTCTAGAAAAGCTGGCGGCGCTCCTGAATCTAGTAGTTGCATTTTTCAGCAACTGCCGTAATAATATTGATACTGTTTGTGGTTCCAAAATCATCCACTAGATCCCATTTCAGAGTTGCCACTAGAATGTTGTAGTAATTCTGGAAGATCCAGCAGGAGGTGGAAGAATATATAACCCGACGACAAAATTTGCCACGGGAATGCCGAAGAGAGGACCGATCCCGGTGCCATTGCAGATCTCGGCAAGACAAGGGTAGGAATACTTCAAGTTTCCTCGACAGTGAACTCTTTGGAATTCCCTCTTCTCACACAATTCACACTTTGAAAGAAAAAGCAAAATGTAAACGACTGAAAAATGTGACTCTATGCAGAAGCGATCAAACATCAGTTACTGTTACTGAGAGAAAGACCTCAACAAAGGAAAACTGAAAAAAATAAACAAAAGTTTCGTACTAGTACACAACAAATAGCGCTCCTACATTGCTAATCCGCACCGCAAAGGCGAGTGTCGACAGAATTTTGGAGGGAATTTACTGAAACATTTTTTGAGCCAAAAATATAACAAACATTTGATAATTTTAAGGATGTCGCAAACTGCAGACACTATGACGTGAAGAAAACATCGAAGTCCGACCAAAAGACGAAAATTCTAAAGTGGTACCATCAGACGATGCAGAGCCATCGTGATCAAACTGAAAATCTTCGTCGTCTGCGGATCGAGCACAAAGTGGTGCGCCAAATGAATCGGTCAAAGAGCGCGTGTCAACGAGCCGATTCACTTGACTGCGGTAACAATATACAGCAATCACCTAAAAACGTCTCGCTAAATACCGCACACCTGTACACACTGCTGAAAAGGTGTGCGCTAGTGGCTTGTCACTACTCGATTGTCACGAAGGATCCACAGGCTCTTTGGCTTCTTGCGCATCGCTCACTTCCCACTGAGTTGCAGGGGTGCACATTTCGATCTTCGGGCACAAAAAAGACGATATAATTTGTGAACACCATCAATATCCACCCAAACAGTATAGCTGTGTCAGTAAATATAAATACTGCGCATTCTACACACAGCGCAACAGCACGCGACACTCAACAGCAGCTAAAAACTTCTAAAGTAAGCGGCCAATGAAGAGGAAACAACGCCTAAACAGGAAACAAAGCGTCCAGAAGAATAGCAAGGGACCTATTCATAGAATGCGATGTTCTATTTACGCGCATCACTAGAAATACACAAGAAGATCAAATTTTGAACGTCACGACACCACCTCATTCTCACTGCCCCGTTTTTTTTCTTTGTTCTCAGTCATTACTATCAGTAGCGGCAGTACTATGAAGAAGGCGAACAAAATTCTTTCATTTAATTAACACACTGAATCATTGTTTTCGAATTCGTTCAACCCTATATTCCGTAAACGACCAAAAGAAACTAAATCGGCTCCCAGTCAGATAAGCGAACGAGGCTAAATTCACCAAGCAGAGGTATAAGCGAATGGAGTTGCATAAAAAATTTGTAATTTAAAAAAAAAAATGCTACTTTTCAACGTACCATTATTAAAAATACACTCATAATGCCCGCCGCAACTGGACCAACTGGAGTCGCTTTTGACCATTGGCTGGTCAGTTGCGAGGAGTTATCCAAAAAACCTGAAAAAGAACAATCTTTAGACCGCTTTGCAATATTAATGCTTTCTAGGTGATTATAAATGACTCTCAAATGATTAGACGATAGGAATATGCTTCGAGTCACAAAAATCTTTCGCTTGTTTCGATCAATGAGTGACAACAAGGAAACCATCTGATGAAGTGGAAAAACAGATAAACATGCAACATTGTCGTCACATCTGCTATACAAGCCTAAACAAATTCCTCATTAAAAGGAAAAACGAAGCGCAATGATAGCTTTGTTTAGGCGAAGTAGCAAAGCATCCTCGTGAACTGCTGAGTCGCTTCCATTCAAATGTTTGAAGACTGTATTCAACAAAGCACTAAACTTTAAACTACAAAACTTCTTAAACTAGACGAACGAGTGTCACTGTCGCCTCTAAAATAGCCCGGAAGATGCTACGTCCATTAATTAGAATTCAGCTCGTTATTTACAATTCCACGATGGAAATGATGTAAGCAGGCTTTTGGTCATACTTCTTATTCGACGACCCTTGATACCACTGTAGCACTGGTCAATAGGGCTGCAGTAGGCGCTCTGCAGAGGACTGCTGCCATCTTCGTCTGTCGTACACCACTGACAGCCAATAACGCCCAAGCAACTCTCCATGGTCTCACTTTCTTCACACCTGAACATTTTTAAAATTTTGTTCAGGACAATTTTGTCATTTCCGAATAGTGTTCCCGAAAGGATAAGACAGAAGAAAGCAACATCTATGAAGTCATTCGTCCGATGCGGGCGAAGAAATGCCGGAAGTGTCTCCTTATGCAGAACTTCGCTTATAAGGATGTGCTCGTTCTCACTAATAAAACTGCAACTGAACATGCTGCCAACATCTAATCATTCACCACGTATTTCATTTTCACCCTTTTTTGGTGTAGTGAATACAGCTGCAAAAGCTTACTAAGACATGAGCTGCTCAGTGTAAAATTTGCTACTCTTTCGTATGTATAGGCCCCTAAAACAGAAAGTCGCCTATTAGAAATCGTCTGTGCCAGCAGCAACCTCATGGTCCCAAATTTCTTTTCAAGCATCAAAGCATCCTTGAAAAAGTCTTTCTGATTCATCCTTAAAAAATAATCTTTCTGACTTAATCCCCCCAACAGCAAAAGGAAAAGGATCATTTGTTAAATGGAGAAAAATAAGTAAAAGGACAATTAAAATTAAGCAGCAGTGATATAGTTTACCTAATATCGATACATTTTGGCAACGTGGTTTTTTGTGAGAGTCGTGCAGTGAAAGGCACCATCCTCACAGAGTCGGAGCACTGCTCAATTGGTGGTGACACACCTTGATCAGTCGAAATTGACAACAACTGCAAAAAAATCTTAGACGTCTATCGCATATTTGCGAAACATTGTAGGCTGGATGGATAAATACGGACCATCCACCGTTAAATCCTAGAATTCGCCCACCTATTCACAAAACTCACGGAGTGATATCGGTCTGAACTATCAACTCAACCTAACATTCAGTTATTGTATCACAAATAATGTGAATCGAAAAAGATTCTCTGCATTTCTTCTATAGAATTTTTTCTTCAGCTTTTTGGGTCGCTTCTATTTCGCTGTTTTCAAGATAAGAAACAACTCCGGCATCTTTCTAATACAAAATCAATGGTGTATCCCGCACTCCAGAAAAAAAGATCTGGGAAAGAAGCTACAATTTTCAATATAACCAAAACTATGCACAGGACGACACTCTAATCTCCGAACCCTGGAACACCAAGCATAACAGAATAAAACATGAGTTGCTGCCAGAATTTGAAGTGTTAAAGCTGTACCAGGCTGGCTGGAGTGTTTTCTGAAGAGTTGGACGACTTTGAAGAACACTGTTTATCAACATCGATAGGACACTGGCATGGACATTCGCATTCCGCATCATCGAAACGTGAGCACAGCAAGCAACGGCGATCGCTTACCGAGCATGGACAGAACGCCTACAAAACCAATTAAAGAACATGAATCAAACGATTCTTTTGAAATTATTTAACCCTGTAGATTTGCGCGAAATGAGTATAGTGTGATCAGTGCCAAACAAAATCGATACTGGGCAAAAATACGAAAAAAGCAAAGAATGCACTGCTTAAACAGTATTAAAATGCTGAATGGATGACATGACATGAAGGATATAATTTTTGTAAAAAAAAAAAAAGAAGAAGAAAAAGAAAACGAATATAGCAGTAAGAGCAGTTAGATAGTGCAACGCATACATCTCTTCCAATTTCATTGGTGCATGAAATGAAGCACACCTGGATTGGATGTACCGGAGAACAGCTCTCGTTGATCAGCGCAAGAAAGATATTCGACTGCGGGACTGGAATCACCTCTGCTCGCAAACTCTTCGGCTTCATGTGTGTCGCATATCCGTTTTCATCACAAGAAACCTATAATCCACAACAAGCCGATCTCCTTTCATAACGCTCCCCAAAATTACCACGACTGGTTGAGTTAGCCAGCTAAGGAAGGATGCCGTGCAGTGAGCACTTTCCAACAGAGGATATAATGCAGGAAAAGGAGCAGCATTTCCCACGCAGAAGATATTACACAAGACAGTACTTTCTATTTTTTGTAGGACATTATGTGGAAACAAGTTTATAGCTAAGAACGGATGCTATAGAGGAGAAGGGGGAGGGGAGGTAGGACATTTTCTCTAATGATACACGAGACGAACTTTGTCTTCAAGCAGTTCTTCTATATGGATGGATATTTTCTACTTAAAGCAGGACATTTCCGATCCAAAAAAGGATTCTACGCAAGAAGGCATTTCCTTTTTGGGAAAAAACTCTATCAACAGATGGAGGTGCTGAATGTTGAAAGAGAGGTATTACCACTTAAAGGAAGATGTTGTACAGAGGTTTTCCCATCAAAAGAAGCATACTATCCAGCCAAGCATTTTCAATTTAAAGAAGGATAATGCGATCATAGCAATCATTAAAACCGAGCCGACGAACAACTTTACGCATGCACTTGACTATATGGTGTTATGAAAGTGGATCGGCTGGTAGTATCTCCGTTTGAAAACCTTCATCTGTTATGAAAGGCCTGAGTGGCTGGTTTTGATCGATCATAAATAATTTCTGTGAATTACATAAAGGCCACGCTTGAGTGGCTGGTTGATCAACCAGTGAACATGAAACTTGTTTGCATATTCAGGACCTCATCACGGGGTCATTTGAGGGGGTGATCGATTAACGACAACGGTGTACTTCAACAATTGTATTAGAACATCGTTCCAGCCGATTATATTAGTTGAATTTGTTGAATTCTATCGAGTGAGCATGTGAGACACCAAAAAAGTCAATTCACAAAAGTAGTCAAAATTTATTGCAACGGTGAAAAAATCAACGAAACCTCTATGTGGTAAGATGGCTTTTATCAACAACGAACCAAGTAACACAAATTTCTCACCGTTAGAGCGTCAGAAAACGAGACATTGAACTGAAAGAATCTTTCGACGGTCCTCGTAGCCCACTCTATGCATTGTTTCTTTGCGACCAGCTGTGGATTCATAATGAGATGTGTGGCCAACTGTGGCTCCAGATGGCTCATATGGAACTTCTCTACAGCATCTGCACTCGGACTACGTGTCGCTGCACGTGAATCCTCCTTGCGAATACCAGTTTCTGTACCGCGCGTTACCAAGTAGCCCAGATCATCGAACAAAACACAGCGTCGCGACTGAACAATGCAAACTGAATAAAACCTAAGCGTCGTTCCAAGAATCTTGGTCAGGTAAGGTTAACGTTTGACTGGTGAGGAGAACAGGGAAAGAAAAGGACAGCAAGATAAGGCTGGGCCATCGTTTACCTTCCGGCCTGGGCTCTTGCTACATATCGTGTTCAGAATGCCTCTATTCAATTGCATTCTCAGACTAGACAAACTGGGATTGAAAGATCTTAAGGCATTACAAGCTTAAATGAAATATCGTCGAGCTACCTTGTGGTGCAGTGAAGCACCTAAACGCGACAAGTTCAAGAGGGATTTATTTTTTTTTATTTTTTTATTTTTATTTATTTTTTTCTGGTTTATCAGTAGGAAATGAATGAAGGAACACTCCTGGAAGCTAATAAGGCCATAGGGAATGTTGCCAGATAGTAGCAGAAAGGTCATTTATTCAAATGGAACATCTTTTGTGCTAGTGTTTAAGGGCATTACTCCAAGAAACACATGGTAGTCGGAAAGAGGAAATGCAAAAGGGGATATAAGAACAGAAGAGTGGGTGAGCAAACCTCTTTACAAACAGAGAGTGTCGTTCTCAGTAGTCTTGCGAGGAAGCCCACGGGAACATCCATCGCGATCACCGCAAAGACCTGATCCTCCTTAGAATTGTGCATGCTCCCAGCTTGGCCTCAAAAACAAAACTTCATGGAAATTTCCTGCGCATGATTTACAGTCACACCATTCAGGTTCAGGCATGTGCCTTAAAAACAAAATACTGGAGTGATGTACAAGGAGTTCTTGGTTTCATTCCACCGAAGTGCATCGGGAAATAAATGAAAGGATGACTGCACGAATGGAAGGCAGTAGAAAACTAGGTATTCAAAGCCGACTGATAAAGTTAAGCTACGAACGTTAGGTTTTTACAACAAATTATCGAGTGATAAAAGTCAATCACCACTCCTTAATTTTTAAAGAGCTGAAAAATAAAAAAGAACCTTCGAAAATGGCTGTGGATATAGTGATTATCTGACCCACTTCGTCATACAAGATCGGGCCTGTGAACACAATGCGCCCTGGAAATTTCATTGCACGAGTGTACCTGCAATATTAAACAGATTAGATGTTATCAAAACGTTAACTAAACGTCCCCTCGCACAGTGTCTGACTTCGATGTCACAGGCTTCGATCAATGAAACACCCTCCTGTAAAAACGTCTTCTTTCATTGGATCTACATCCAAGTCGATTGCCGCATTAGCAGTTCTTCAACGTAGGATTCGAAAAAGACAGCAGAGGGGGAAGGTAGAGGGGGGGGGGCCAGCCAAAGAAGCCTTGATAACCCTTTAAAGTCACATCTCTGCCATGCATAAGTTGTCAAAATCCCACATCAGCATCTTAATGATCTCGTTTACTGCCAGCTGGCCGCCTAAGCTGCGTCATTAACATGCGAATGATGCTGTACTTGCCTGCAATAAAACCATGAGACTGCGGCACGAGTGATCAGCTGAGAGTGCTAGCACAAATCGCCGATCGCAATACAAATCAAGTTAGCGCTTTCCAAGCTTCTGATATCAATATGACAAAACATAGAACGTTAGCAGCAACAACTTGCCATGGATGCAGATCAGGGTCATAGTTGTCACGAATGACGGTCGCAGGATAGGTAATCATCACTCCTCTCGATGTCGCCACATATCGTCGAACAACGTGTTCTTTAGATAGTGGTGTCGCTTTGTCGCGCCAATAAGAAACGATTCCCGACAGGGCGCCCACGTGCTCTCGTACACCCGAGCGGATGCCCGTGTTGCGGATAAGTCCAAATGGGTCACCTTAATTCACCACTTATTTCATTAGCTTTGAAAACACGCTGACAGTTGATAGTCTTTACGAAGTCGCCTCTTCCTCTCCTCCCCTCCTCCCCCCCACCCCCCCCCCCCCCCCCCCCCCCCCCCCCCTCAAACGCTTAAAACAGAAGGAAGAAAATATGAAGCTGTTCGTAATTCCGTTTATGCAAAGCAACTCACAGCAGTCAATTCGTTACTTACGTTGACTGATCCCGATGGATATCAAACCTGTCTTCGCGATGATGGATAATGCGAGGTTAAAAAGGGCGATTAATAAACAGGCTACTTCATCGCAGTAAACGTGCAGTGAAGGTGGCAAGCAGATGTGGACAGTTCATATCAATCATCGGAGCGTTAAACAAGAGGCCAATTTTCTGATGTATTTTTAAGAGCTTACATCGCTAAAAAGAAAGACGAATAGACGTCGCAGCGCACATATTTGTACACTTTAGAAGCCGAATTGTTTATACGACCATACTACTTAAATAATTAAAATTTTTACCGAGATAAACCCAATAGTTGGCAATCCACTGTGGAGACGGCGGCCGTTGAATGGAAGAGGCCGTGAAGCAGCTCGGGCTAAGGTACACTCCACCCAATTTCATGCTCGACAGCGATCCCGAATGTGTGCAGTATGGAAGATATGAATCTCTCTGAAAAGAAACTTATTCAACAAATACATGCAATTATAATGGTGTCCACAGTGCAAAACAAACTGCAGTCACATTTAATCAGTAACTTAGAGCGACCATCATGATAAACGATTGGGTGCATTTCTGAGCGCTCCACGTTAACGAAGTTTGCTCAGTACACCTCAATCCTCTTCGACACTGAGAATGAAAAGGAAAAAACATTGGGAAAGCAACGTTGTACCTGAATGTCCAAACGATGATACGCTACATTGTCAAGGCCATATTGCTGCCGTGTATTCTTCTCTAGCAACGAAACCTTCGTTTCGACGCCTGATTCTCTTAGCGCTAGCACAACCACTAAAGGAGCGCTGTTTAGCTGCAAATACATAAGTATATTCAACAATTAAACGTCCCAAAAAAGGTACGCACTACAATCGCTATATTACTTTGGTAACATCTTTGCTAGGTTCAGTTAGCCTTCTTTAGCAAAGCACTTGAAACATGACCCAAGCATACTGTGAAGCATTACCTACATCACCTTTTATAAACACATCTCACACAATTAACTGCCACTAGGCTATTCTACTTCGATAAATGCAAAAACAGAATCTCAGCACCAACCTGGCAAAACATTTCTCTTGAATTTTAAACCTTTCAAAACGATCCAATATAAAATCCACTTTACTTCAACCTGCTTTCTTCTGTCTACGTAGAATATATAGTAATTTCAACAATCACCACTATTCCTACGTCATTCCATCTCATTCACATGTAGTCGTTTACCGAATGAACAACAAATAAGACCAATCTACCAACCTACAATTTCAACTCACCCTCTTCCAGCTGTATTTCAATTTAATACTTGTATTGGCATTTTTTCTCTGCAACTCGAAAGTACCCTCATTGAGGTCATGTGATGCGAAATGTTCACTCAACCATCGATCCGCAGATGACCATGATTCCAAATCGGCAATATGAAGTGGCCAAGGCTGTGAATTCCGCAGCTTAGAATCCACGATCACGCGTCTGTAATCAACGCCATGCGTTTACAACTAATATTAGTGTAAACAAATCAACGTTCTGATGAGGACATTATCGAAACGATCCCAAAAAAAAATTTTTTTTTGAACCATCCCAACGCTCTCAGGTTCCATTCACGATAAAAACACAACACTTAGAATTCAGCATCGAAGGCCACGTTCAGATGAGATATATGAAGCCAATAACAGTTCTACTCATCTCATTTAACAGCACAGTATTTGTGATAGGACGATTTCATTCGCATCTAGAACAAGCTATAGAGCAAAGATAAAGTAAATACACAATCACAACAGCCAAATAAGACGAGTTGAAAAACTAAAATACGCTAAGAAATGCTCGTGAAATTTTGTCCCTTTATTTAACAGAGAATGAACAGTTCTATTAATATTATTGCTGCTATCACGTCTTTAACGAGCAATAACAAAAGTTCCAAAAACGTTTAGCGCTTCCTTTAAATACGCGAAAACAATCTGCTGATTACTCGATTACAGAACTACAGCATGGTCCGTTGCAGATCTCCTATCATCAATGTTCTCCACTTATCTTGTTGAAGAGGAATGGCATCAGTAAGAAAAGTTCTCATGTTCAGCAATAGTAGCAACAATAAGGCCATTGAATAATTGTTCTTCGCCTGTAGAATAAATGATATAAAAGATGCATACCCTTGTAAATCACACACCATCATACGTAGAAACGCTTTTGGCGGAGCCATCAAAACCAAGTCCGTATACTTGACGACATCGGCAATCACGTCCAAATTTAAGTCCATCCCAACAACCGACGTCTAAAACATTAGTAATAAAAACAACGCACATAGCTCCCAGTGTGGGAATCAAACATCAGACTACCTTACTTCTCCTGATTACCCTCTAAAACAGGAACCAGATTCACTTTAAATTGTAGAATTCATAAATTTCAGAGCAGATAATCCTAAACAACAAATACACAGATATTTGCTTGCAAATGAGATACATTCATTTTGATCCCTTCCCCCCTTCCTCAGTGAAAAAAGTTTTAGAGCCAATAGCTACGTAATAACAACACCAAATGCGGTTACACAGACAAATGCAAAGGGGAGATGAATGAACTAGGATAATAACGCGACCAGATTTTGTTCATTGTGGACGGTGGTCGAGATAGAGAGCAGTGTTGATTGTGATTCCCTGAATGGGTACGACCAGAATACATCGTCGACTGCACCTTTGTGCATAGCGTGCTCATCCCACAGCAACTCGAACATTCGTGGTAAGGTAAGGGAAGAGTGCTCGCTGTCGTTGATTATAACCATCTAAAATATACAACACTAAATAATGCGACAATGAAAAGAAACAGTTTTCAAAAACTTGGCTTACGTAATAACCAGTAAGGGGAACGTATACTGTAAGGCACTACCCAAGCAGAATTCACTCAGAATGCTGAGCAAACGATTATGAGAAACCATTTGTCTATTCAGAACAGCTGCCGAACTTTAGAGGCCATCCAAGTTTCGAGAGGGTCCCCATAATCGTTCTCGATCTCGCCTTTGAGCTTAATCGTTTAGAAGCCATCGACTTCACAATCTCCGAAGCGACTCCGAATGCGATCTCTACGATTCTTTGTGAAAAGTAACGAATATAGAAAGCATGTTTTTAAAGAGTGGGAAAATAGTAAGGACACTGTTGTGGGTTTTAAACAAAAGGAATGGGTATTGCACTATCCGAGCACAACCTTTTAAAATAAACATACTAGTGATAGCACCGATAGAACTAGACTAAGAAAAGTCGATAAAACTAGATTCCCGAAAAAAACCACCTTCCACTCTGTTAATAATACGACCTAAGCAAAGAAAAAATTCTACGGGAGAAATTTTGAGCACAGATGTTGAAAAAAAAATACTTCGGTGGCACTTCTCTATATATTATTTTCTCGAAACGTTTCCTTTATTCAAAGCGATGCTCTTTCTACTCTGTTTTCCATGGAATTTATTAGGATCAGTAAAATAAAAAGAAATGTAAGTATAAATAAATAAAATATATCAACATACAACTTCTGCACCTACCTTTCCCTTTGGAGCAGAGAGCCGCGCTGTGCCCAACGCCACCTTTATTTCTTCCTTAAACGATTGACGATACTTGGAAAAATTCTGCTCAGCAATGTTTCTGAGGAATTCCGTTGACCACATTGGAGCCTTTTCGCCTGAAAAACCATACAAACAACTTCGCACAGATGAATAAATAACGTTGTGATAACATTGCAAACCAGAGGAAGTGATTGATTAGAATTAGGAGACTTCACAGATACCATCTTTTCCCCTTAATATATTCTAGAGTTTAAACGATAACGCATTTTCACACTTCAAAAAAGGAATTTAAATAGAGTTTATATTATATCCACGCTATGAAATTAGATGAACTACTTTACTATGTATACCGATCCAATATGCTCCAATAAACTGTTCTTGATGATATTCTCTATTTTGGCCCATTTACAACCCATAATTATGGAAATGGATCTGACTTTTTCATCCAATTATTAGGTCACATCAGTAATTGTTCGAAGAGTTCTACGTCAACATATATGGGGGCTAAAGATGGAATAACCACAGCAATTCTACATCAACCGACAAATTCTCCATTGAAATAACAACAAACCTACAAGGATTGGATATATGCGCTCACCAAGATATTAGGTTGGGGAAGAACATTTCCGCGAACATATAAACTCTCTATTAGAAGGTGATGACCACCAATTTTTTTGCGTACAGAAAATTACCTTCGGAACACTTCGCCGCAAAAGATTTCATTCGGAGCAAACGTCAACAACGCAAAACTTGTCTCATCTTGGGATGGAAGAGAACGATTAATTAAAACCACAGTTCAGTTTAAGTTCAACTTCTGAGTTCCACATTATTCCGTACCTTCTTACGATAAAATGCTCTATAATTCAACAAAAGATTACACTCATTCGTACTTTCTTCTCGATTCTTTAAAGCGCATACTGCACTCCGGGTCAAAGAACAAGATAGCAGTAGTATAGTTTGAGAGGTATGGAAAACACTACTGGCAGAAGGCAGCCAACATACGTCATGAGAAAACACCATGAGAGAATAATAAGGTATGGAAAAATCCACGACCAACAGTGTGCTCGGAGATCGACAACAACAACAAAAAAAAAGTCGAAGCTCACCATAAACAAGCGCAAGAGTGTTGATTTTGATACGAACATTGGTTTGCATAATAATTTCAGCCACCGCACTCAGCACCGACGCTGCCTCACTCAGCTCGGACATCACACCTCGACTCACATAATGCAGCACGTTGTAGTACACATCGTTTATAGCACGTAATCGACAAACTGCTTCTTCCTGAAATGCGTCGACGAGATAAGTGGGATAACACCCTCAGCAGTTCGCCCTTCATAAATTTCAGCGCGAAAATACTCAAATGCGCATAGGTAGTAAGTGCAAACGCTTCTAAAGAACATACCTCATAAGTGACCACACATACGGTTGTATATTATATAGGTGATAAACTTGTAAGTGGGTGGAGTAGAGGAAAGAAATGAGTCAGGAGCTAAATACTTATACCTCTCACAATGAAAATTTTAGCTTCATCCAAGGCGATACACATCAGCAGACCGGAAGTTGGCAATGACGACGCCAGTTATCGCCCCTTCTGTGAAGGTACTCTTTTTAAAAGCTTACAGTTGCAGGTATACGCTTGCACCCTGCTCGCTTTTTCGTATGTGCATAACGCAGCTTTGAACTGGAAAAGCTTTAAGCCGCTATAACTGTTGGTGGTGCACTCACATAAAAACGGTCATAAATGTTGCAAGATATGAAAGTGCTTGCAATGACCCCTCTAACAGCAAAAAAAAAAAGGAGCCGCGGTAATTGGTCTTAAACGTAGATCTGCGTATACTTTATGTTGCTTAACGATTTAGCTCAAACAAAAACGGAATGTGGCCATCATACTTTTTCTCTGATTTACTGAAGAAGCAAAACTCTACCCATCAACACTCACAATTTCCTATTTTCCATTCACGGACGGTATTCATTAAAAACGTCAGTAATGCTTTTATGAATAAAATGAACATTATTATGCAACAAAAACATTTTACAGCGCTCGTATGGGTACTCAGATGAAAGATCAACCTCAGCGAAGAGCTTATATGCAGTTTGGACGGCCCGAGTATGCGAATAACCTTTCCCCGGAGACAACTCCAAGTCCTCCACAAATGTGACCAATAATGCCAGCTGGTCACTTGTTGAATCCACGAAATTCCTCTGTGTACATGCCTTGTTCACATTCGACCCGGTTGCCACCATAACCATGAACCTGTGAAATACGCCGTTACTAATGCTGTGCATCAGTGAATAACTTCTGAGAAATGCAAGAAGTGAAGTGGGAATATCGACTGCAGTCAGCCACGTAAACGTTTTGAGAAAAAGATGAACAACGATAAGCACCGTTAGCAATATATGGTTGAGCTACCTCATAACCTGCAATGATTCTCACTACAGGTGCTACACTTGTATCAGCACTACCTGAACGAGGCAATTCATGCTTGCTTAATCCTTGTCATTTGTGGTTTATCCGAAAGACTGTTGGATTATTATATTAATGAGCCGATAGGCGCTACTAGTCGAGTGCATACTATGCTGCAATCTAGCTGTAACACCTGAAGACAGATCAGGAAAAGCGACAAATTTTTTTTAAGAAACTGAAAATGGTGTTGAAGTGTTGATGTTTTCAATCGATTCATACGACAAAGGAAGACTCATTCATCTAGAAAGACGTTTTCCAGAAATATTTGGGGTGGTGTATAAAAATGGAGGACGCTACTCTAAAGGCGATAATGTAAAACAGTTTCTAAGGTGGGAGAAGGTTTTCATTCAAAAAAAAAGTTCGAGATTTTCCAGGACAATTCATCTATTATCTTAACTTGGCTTTACATTTGGCGCTGAAAAACCTTTTCGCATTTACTATGAGTACCGAATGTTCAAATGACGTGGAAGTAATCCTCTTGCTTCGCCAGTTCCAATGCGAAAGTTGAAGCTCCACATAAAAAACCCCCATATAGTCCAGCGGCATACCCTAGTTCGATGAATTTGGCTAAAATTATTCCCAAATCTAAAATCGCGCAGCAATTCTTGCCTATCACATCTGACTGAAGGATAAGGAACCTTTAGACGGGTGAGGTGATGAATTTTATTTAGATTATTATTTTTACGGTATCCAAAGCCCTAGACAAGAAGACAACACAGTCAGTTTCACTTGCATAGCTTATTGACGACAAGTGCACAAACCTGTCACCCGGTGTTGCGCCATCCAACAGTATCTTCGCGATATTTTTTAAACTTGTAAGTTGAACATCATTCTGAATCGTTCCTATAATGAGTTATTTTAATCAAGCATTGCCGTTCACAATAAACAACGCCAATGAACGATACGACTGCATAATTTGCACACAGCGCTGATCCGTTCACGACGGCGCAATTCAAGTAGAGATTCCTCAGTTTTGTATTTTATGCAAGCAGAATTGAAACCAATAAAGCCGATCTCGGCAATCGCATCCCACCATGTTCAAGTCATACACATTATGCACCTTTTACACGAACACCGTTTCGTCCCACCATCTGCTCATCACCATTTAGCAATCAAGTGATAAAAACATGTGAACGCCCCTCTATTACACACGTTATGGAATAGGCGTATGAATGAATAACGTCGAGTTCATTTGCTCAAAACAAGTTCTTAAACGATCCAGAATAAACAGCACGGCTGAAGTACGAAATGCCTTACCCAAATCAAGCAAGATGAGTACTCTTCTTTTATATGGCAATGCAGCAGACAAATACGGTGTCCAATGCCGTCGTTTTTGCACTGGAAAAATATGAGCTGGATACTCGACATGAGCACCCTGAACTCCAATCATATATTGCCATCGAATTCCTCCATCACGTGCATTCGACTGAAGCACTAAAATATTCCATTCTTGCGACGTACACCTGATTGCGAGTACAACTTTTTTATCACCAGGTAAGTTTCCTTGCAACGGTTCTACTTAAATTCAACCAGTAAAACCCCTCAAATACTATGCAAGTAATTTTCCTCCGTAATGTCTATAAAAGGAGAACTTGTTGTGCCAAAATATTATGTTTGCATATAAAGTTGCTAGAACATCCATCTGTGGTTATAATCAAAACATAAATGCAAGCACAATTCTAAAAATGAGAACAGGCAGAAAACGTACTAACCGTTGATAAGATTCTTATCGGGATAATAAAGCACGTTGACGGCGTGCCGATTAACTACACTGCATGCACTCGAGAGATTTACTCGAGTGCCAAATTGCTCTTCATAGCTGCAAGTTACTTCAGATATTATTTGCAATCCAAAAACGGCAAAAAAAAATCCTTCAAAGTCAGTCAACGAACTCATCTTCATGAAGCGAACTGTTCAGTTGTCATGACAACATATATGTATACTTTGCCAATTTCATAAAAATTAAAAGCATATGGTACAGTAAATAGCAGATGACACTTTGCAGCAGCGCCAGCACCCGCAACTTCCGGTCACATACTGACCGGTGGACACACGCGCGACCCAACAGCAGACATCTGAGAAGTGAACTGCTCGACAGTTGAACCTCTTCTTCCCCTTATTAGTACTGCACCTTTCTTCTACGCATTATTTCTGCCAAGTTCGAACATGGGATCCTTTCTGTAGATTTCCTACGTAGCTGCTACTACAACCTCATAAACTTTTCTTTATTACTACCTGCAGCATACCCTAGGCTAGTTTTTTCTTAAGTTACCCCACTTGAAAAGACTGCAAAAACCATGCAGGTCGTCGTACTCACGTAAATTGTAGATTATTCGGAGAACATTACTTATGATTTTATACACCTTACAGATTTTTCCAAGCGGCCATCCTACTTGCTTAGTAAGAAATCACGAATCTCGGCCCAACAAAATGTTTAGCCAAAAGAGCGGCTATGTTAGATTGCAAGCCTGGGTTTAGAGATCTGATAGAATAGAGCAGTTCGGAGCAAAATCGCGAAACGTTTTCTGATTGTGTGCGAAAACTCGTAATTTCATCGCGGGTCAACCTCAGAGTTCCAACCTTATCTAGGCCTTAATCGGGGTAAAAATATTTGCAGGATTTCATTGATTGCAAAATCTTTGTGATGGAACTAAGCTAATTGCAGCTTTGGGTCTATATTTTAATGGTACTTTTATCCCGATTAAGTCGAAAACTCGTTTGTTTGTCCAACGTACGTTTAACTGCCCTTAGAGCCTGCTAAACTTCTTAAGCTCAACTGAGTATAACAGCTGCGCGCGATCACCCTATGCCACCACCTTGTTTTTGTAAGTAGACCGCATTCAGGTGATATAAGAAGAATGCAATCAGTACGAGACGAGGTACATTACCTTGCGGAACGCCAACTTCCAGGCAATCAAAACATACCTATCTGACATTCTGCTGACTTGAAAGATCAGTAAAATTTGGATCACTGAAGTGGTCGAATCCGTACAGCACGATTGAAAACCGGCATCAACATTAGCCCACGTAAACACAAGATAACTGAACGAGGAGTGTTCAATGCGTCATCCTTCTGCACTGCGTCACAGTCTTAAATAAAAGTCTTATGACCAACCAGAGGAGTGTTGGACTGATTCTTGAGCATTCCACCATCGACCTGTAGGCTCTGAAGTTGGCTGCTTCTCGACGATGATTTGCGGCCACATAATCGCGTGTTTTGTTTAGTAGAGTTGCGTACTTGAATAGAGCACCATCAAGACGACGTGCCACCTCATGAACTAAGGAAACATTCAGTGTCGTCTGCTTGAACGACAATCCGTCAATAATTGACTGAAAAATGCTTTGCTATGATAATATAATGCTTTCTTTAAAAAAAAAAGCAAAGAAATATACAGTCGGAATAATCGAAAGATTCAGGAGCGATGTATTGGAAGCAGGACATGCGGATACTGTTTAAGTAAGAAAATGCGGGATACTGTTTATTTGCAGGAAATCACAAAAGAAGATTTTTAGCAACCTAACACACTTCGCTTTTCAAGTGAAGTGATTGCTGATAGAGGAAGGATTTGAAAAGCTTACCTGCATAACGGGTACACCCAGCAATTCGTTGACTTGTGCACGCAACGCCTTATGTAACTGATCAGCGGTGAAATGAGCAGCCAATGTCATGTAGTTTTCGCGAACGACATTTTCAGATGCAAAATAGATGGAATACGACGGACCAGCGAGTAGCAGCAAAATAAGCCACGTGAGGGCCGAGTACATCGCTGTGCAAGCAGGAGCACTACGTGAATGACGCGAATAAAGCGAATGCAGGAAGACGGCGGCGTTAGCAGCAAGTTCTATTGCATGGAGCCGGAGTCGTTGCCAGAAGGTAACATCGCCGAGAGCGATAATAAATGCCGGCACCTGAAGTTCCTCTCTTGTCGTGAGCAATAATAGACCTCTAGATGGTCAGAGCGACTCCAGTTCGAGAAGCGGTGGACTACACCACGTAAAATAAAATCCGTTAGCAAATACACCACTTTGTGTATGAATGAGTCTAACATTATAAAAAAAAATCTTTTTTTATGCATCGAAAAAGATATAAAAGCTTGGCCAAGGGCAGAAAACAATACGAAAGAGTTACAGACAGAAATGACTGAGATGGGATAGAATTGAAAAACGTTGGGAAATTTGTGGAAAGGATTTAAAAAATAATAGAATGTGACTTCTATGCTTCTGTTTCGTCTTTGAGCACTTCCTCGACCTTCAAACTTATTCTCCCCTTTTCATCCTCTAACGATATCATCCAAAAAGAAGTTGCGAATGTTGGCAGACATTCAGATCCTCAAATTCCTTTACTAGGAGAAAAAACTCGACCAAAAACCGGAAAAAGTTGCTTATATCAACAGTATTATCTAGACCCAGAACTAGTCACCGTCCACAACTCCAATAATTTCAAATTGCTGTTACCAGGTTCGGCTCGGACCATAACCCTTGGGCACATCAACTGAACTGACGAGTGGAATGCATCGCCCCTTTTGACCCTGTTGGTGAGTTGTCGAGGCCCTCAATTTCGACGAATCAACAGAATCGAGGTTTCCACGTCTTACTGCAGATGCACTTGTCGTACTCACAAACGCATTTGACACTCACTATACAGTTGCCTATATACCATAGTGGGCAATCACGTCGTCTTGCCCTTTGAAAACAGATGAAAGGCAACGTAGGCAACAGTTTTCTGAACAAACCCTCAGCTCTGCCCACCACACAAGTGTGAAACAACCTAAAACCTTCATAGCAAAAGCCTTTCTTATCGGTTGACATCTTAGCATTAAACTGTCTAGTGAATTCAATGCATCGAACTCTTTAAAATGCTTCACCGCCCCTATAAGGTTTACTGCCCAATCCGATATTTCCCACAACCGTTCGAGGATGATATCCAATAAATCCTGCGTGCTGGATTGCTTCCCAGAGTCACTCAAAAAACGTGCTAAGACTCACTCAGAGATCGCTGCAGCGCAATTATGAAGCGGTGCTGTACTATGGAAACGCATAGTATCAATGGTTTCTTGCTTATCAGAGGGTTCGTTAGTAAGATGTCGTGGAGGTTTTCATACAGGTAGGCTGTTGTCGATTCGGACGTAAAATGCCACAACGGCAAATGGTGTGTCTTGTGGAGGCGCAGAGGGGCAGAACTAGGTAGAGCACTTTTTAGGAATATGACGTTGTGAGTACTAAACGAGGGGGAAGAGGACGTTACAATGTTCAAGCATGAGATCGCTAAGAGAACCCTTCTAGCTACAGAACCGTAACACAAAAAGCATTTCCCGCTGTGGTGATAATCCGATAGTGCTTCTTCCTACAGGCCGCCACGTGTATATGCAAGATCAAATTATGTTTTCCGCTTCATTCGGAGAATAGGGGTGGAAGGCCGAACGGGGAGGGGGGGGGGGGTTGTGAGAAAGAGTTGTCCCCGATTTACATCATACGAACAGTAATATTTTTAAGATTTAAAATTTTTGATTTGTTTCTGAACTTAACGCTCGGAGTAGAGGGCTGTAAAAAGCCAAACCTCTTTTGAAACACTCTACCCCCACCTCCGGCACCTAATGGCATATAAATGGATTGTGCTCGCCATATTTTCTAACTTCGTTTTCAGCGGCTTCCAAAGTGGAACTACGAACTACCAGACACACAGAGAGACAAGGAGACATGTATACTTACATACACATAGAAACGGCGTTATCGTAATGCACCTTACTAACGCAAATTCACAAAAACGAACGACCAACAAAGAGGTTTCGTGCTGTTACCTTTTTGTAATTTACTTCATAAAAAGGAATTTTGTGCACAAAAATAAAATATCTGAGAGGAAATTCGCCTTGGAAAGACGGATTTCTTTTGCCGACAGTCGTCGCGCTGTGCAAAATGCTGTGAGAGAGAAAAAACCGCTACGTTGGTGGTCGGTGCACACATTCATAAAGTAATCGATGCTTCGCCACTAAATTTCATTCTTCCATCGCTGGATCAAGAATAGACGGGACATTTCGGCATTGGAGTAATGCTAATTGAAGAATGAGAAATAACAGGTCGGGACCATCGACAATGATCTCGAATTCCGATTTTAGCATGAAAGGTCAGGGCAAAACGTAATACACATATCCAGTGACAAGTAAAAAGAAAAATAAGAGAAATAGACGATGCAAAATAGAGACAACGTAGAGAAAGTGAAAAAGAGTCTAATAACAAATTAGCAACCATAACTTAGTCATTGATAAAAGGTTTCACATAGGAACAAAGTGAAATGCAAATGAATTAAGCACATTGATCCTGTTCGCTATTTTCTTCCAGATTTTAAATCGATACTGCCTCGAACGGAATACAACTTTTTTGAAAGCAATAAGTATGGAATCATGCCAAATTAGTCTGCACGATCAACGCTTTTGCAGACCTCTTGTCTCATAAACTACTAACAAAAAATAAAATTACCACAATAATGCCAACAAATTTCAACTCATTCGGCCATCAGCAAAAACCCCTACGAAAGATTTCTTTCCTTCTGCAGCACTAGCATCAAAATGATGACCACAATGAAAAATTTACTCCCTGATAAAAAACATACAACGATTTAACTACATAAACTTATACATGTGCATAAACAAAAATTTAAAAAAAAAAAGCGCAGCGAAAGCAACACATGGACAGATATTTGTGTATTCAATGTTCGTGAATACATCAAAGTACATCTTAAGAACGGATATCACTGCTGAGCATTAAGTTTGACGAAATATTGTTGAATGTTCTTTTAATTAAGATAATGTTTGTGGCGTATTCAACTTCACATCGAAGGGAATTCCACAGACTGATAACTCTGTGTGCAAAAAAATTCGTAACGTTTATGTGGGATCTCATTTTGTGCAGTTTATAACGGTGACCACATTTGTTGACATTTTGAAATGTCACATATAAGAATGGGATGCCAGATCTCACCCGCACATTCAAGAAGGGGCCTAATGTAAGTTGAGCAAACCAACTTGTACACACTGACAACTTTCGGGATTTCAGGATGTGCAGAAGATAGGACTTGCAATATGTCTTTCTGAAAATCGCAGCAATGTGCTTATCGAACTTCAGTTTTGAACAAGTCAAAAAATCTAGGTCTCTAAAGCAACCGCAAACGGAAAGTGCGATCTTGTCCATATAATACATCTGGGTATGTGCACCAAGCAGTATATGGACAAGAGGCCATTTCGCGATGAAGATCTAAGACCTTATAGCTGAGGTCACTAAAAAATCGAAATCAAAGAGAGTCATAGTAATGAAAGGTGCTCGCAATTGACACAACTGGTAACATACAATAAAATGTCAGCTATATGTCAGCATTGTTGAAACACATTCAGGCGAATCGTTTATGCAACAAAAACTCTGGTAAGCACCACAATATTCCAAATTCATTGGAAAGTGCCATACCCAATTTTGACTGTTTAATTCCTCCGATTTAGAAAGTCGCCATTCCATCGAAGGAGCCTTCCGGAAAAATCATAAGAGTAAGTTTCCGTTAACAGAAATGAACTATGTACAGAATCAAGAACCTTTCGGAAATCATTGTAAACACAGCCGTCACCATGTTGTTCGGACACCTTCAATCAAATCGCACAGCAGCAGAAGCAGCTGAGAGGAAATCAAATTATTTCTCGGATATGAGATTAATATCGAAAAGATGAGAAAGGATTTTCTTTTTTTGAATCACAGCCTTCAAAAATGCGACATAAAACGCGCTTCAACGATATTGTCATCTAATTTGCAACGATATCGCCTGTATCTTTTTAATGGGTTGGGATTATCGCTGAAGTTTTCCACGACTTAGGGACGATGCCGGAATGCACAACTTATTACCCTCGTTGCACCAACTTCTCTGCACTCTGCTCAAGGCGAACTATGCTTAGGTTTTGCGCAGTGCGCAAAATATTTGAAAATTTTGCAAACTACATCGCTCGACTGTTTCCAAGATCCGCTGATTGAAGTTCCTGGCTTTCAGATGATGCTCTCCACGCTGATTCATGGGAAAATGAGCTCTCAACATCCCGGGCAAAGCTTCACGGATCCGGAGGTTTCCTTGGTAGATGGTGTTCCCTGTGCAGACACCTCCCAGATGTTCAAGTGCGGACACGTTAGGGAAATACCACAAAAAAGTTATGGTATTTACCTAATGCGCCGAACCAAATGCGCCACTATGTCCTGCGCAAATATGCTTTTTGCATGTCAGCAGCAGCTACTGTATCAAACTAACTTCATTCAAACGCAATGATACGCCAAAACCACAACTTTCAGAAAACTGCTGATCCACCATAGTTCTTTACGAACACGACATAGCGCAATAACATGAACAATATAGATGCGTTCTCCAAATAAAACTAAGCGTTCTTCTACCCTCCTTCCACGAACCTCATCGAGTACCCCCCGAGGGATTTCCAGAACGCAATCCCGCGGGGGTCCCGCAGGCATGAAATGTTGCTCGCCTCCGCGAGCGATACGACATTACACCACAGATCCGCTTCCGTACAATACTGGGAGGTACAGCGTACACAAAGAAAGCTTGTCGATGCACTTCAGCTACTGTTGCCTCAATGATCTGCCCATTGCGGCCTCTTGATCCATGACCTCTCCCTACCGTACATTATCGCACAAAGCAGTGTGCCACTTGCATTCCATCTCCTTTTCTAAATTCTACACTTGCGTGAGACCACTTGTTTCTTACGCACCTTTGCGAAGTTCCAATGCGACAGCCGGACAAGACAACCGTTTGCTCAACTGTTGATAAGACAATCGTGCCAAGTAAATTTCATACTCTTACCGTGTGTGCAGTGGGAAGTGCTTTTAAACGGCTGCTAGCAAAATGCTGCATCACATGTTGCACAAGTGTTGGTACCCACCGCTTGGTAGACATAATCCACATTACTGCTTCATCTCATAATCCCCCACTTCGTTGCGACAAGCAACTTCGTTTATGGCCAGCATGGGCCTCAAGTTGGCATTCAGTTTATTTGGATGATTGACTGCGATGCACATCTGTAGACGTTGCAAAACCCACGGTAGGGCCGAAAAGCGAGCGAACCACACATAGCATTTAGCGGCTGATATATTCACTCCCGAGAGATCAAAAGCATATTAAAAACGGTTTTTTCCTGTCCTCCACGCATTTCAAGATGGGAAGCCATAAGCCCGCATGGCTTATAAGTTTCACCTGCCTGTGGAACCCATTCAAGTGCGCCTTTTGGAGTACGTAAGCTACTACGCCTGGACGAACCTTACAAGGAAAAAAGCGAAAGTGCGATAAAACATTACGTATAGGAACGTTTATGCATGCCGCAAGGAAAATGTGTTACGCGTTTCAACAAACGAGTTAACAGAACAAAATGAAACTTTTAAAGCAAAATTCCAAGAGGTTTCTTCGTACCGACAAAAATAAACGAATGAAACGACTTGAGTTGGATGGCGGGGGGGAGGGGGGGGGGGATGGATAGCGCAAAGCAGGCGGAGTAGGACTAACTCCAGTGCAGTCAGCTTTCTGGTCCGCCAGTGCAGAGCTGCAATACAACGGCTGATTAGTACTACGCGTCTAGTACAGTTTTTTGCTAGCCAACTCTATCCAAACCGTTCGATCGAGGTAATCAACACGCTGTGTTCAACCATCGAGAATATCGACAAAGAATAGCACATCATCAAACTCTTCCTAAACAAATGGTTTTTCCACTACAGCCGCCCGCTGGCCAAAGATGGATCCGAAAACTGCATTCATACAGTTCCCTGTCGGCTCGAAAAGCTAATTTTTCTATCAGTTTTAAAGAATTCATCCACTAAAATGCAATATCTATCCACATTTAGTTCACTGAAGCATTGCGTACGATGGCCATCCACTAATGAAATACACCTATGGACAACCGAAACAGACGCTGCTTTCAGGAGAAAGAAGGGGGCCAAACAATCATAACAAGCGAGCAAACGACACGTAAGACAAAATAAGCAAACCTGTGCGCTAAAGACGATGAAGTATTATTAGGAGAGCCAAGTAACATGATCACGAGCAATATGTACACAAGAAACATTCATGAACATACGGTGATCTTCTGCAATACATCTGCTGCGTCATCGCATGTGACTTCACTCACTCAGCTTCCTACGTAACGCAAATTATAGCTCTATTGTGGCAGAGTGAAGGAGTCGAGACCTAGACGCTGCGGTAAGCCACATTTCGCTCGTTGGCAAGTGGCCCGTATGTCTGCACACAGGCAACAAATCGTTTAACTGAATAACGACACGTACCCGTAACGACGAATGAAATACCGGTAGAGAGCACAACAAAGGACAACAAATCCTTAGCAATAAGAAAGCAACATATAAGCGGCTCGAACGTACAGACATTTAAGATCAACTGCCGGTCGAGAATAATAAGGAAAGACCGCAGTTCGCGTGGTAATTGATGAGCACGTCACCGATAATAGGCGATAAATGACCTGTCTGAAAGGGAGATCAGACTAAAATCAAAACCCATCGCAACAACATCACTCCGGAAAAAAACAGCTTCAGATTTAGCGATAATAGCTAGTGGCTGCAAAACACCCTTAGATACCGATCCGCGGAAATTTGTTCACCACGCCATCCATACGCCGCTGGTTCTCATCTTCGGTA
Organism: Baylisascaris schroederi; assembly: GCA_006503575.1. NCBI lineage: Eukaryota > Metazoa > Nematoda > Chromadorea > Rhabditida > Ascarididae > Baylisascaris > Baylisascaris schroederi. Next base: position 831,346 of record QEWY01000823.1, read on the forward strand.
CGTGAAAACAGCAATGGCCTACGCAAGGCTCGTGGTGCATGATTTGACAATGCACTTGTACCTTGCGGTTGCCCAGGATCTGTTGGTTTGCCACTGAAGTGGCTCTGGGTGTTGTGATCACCATTCCCTCCTCCTGTGCCATTTCCTCCGCCATTGAAATTGCTACCATTTTCATCGCTTGGTGATCCTTTTCTTGGCATCGGGTACTTCGTTGCCAACTCTACGCTATATTCACTCATATTCGGTAGTTCGGAGAAAAGCATGAAGAATTCGCCGACTTTCATTAAATCGCCTGCTTTTCCACAAGACAAACCTAGTGCTCCTTTGAAGACACTTGTATAACCATTCCTGAAAAAAAAAAAAAACTCGTTTGAATTGGTAAATATAACAGAATGAGAGGGTTTCGAATGTTATTGTGAAAAGAAAAGTGTATCGAAATAGTCGATAGACAGCTCTAGATAAACGCGGAATAAAGCAGAGACTCTCGACAGATACCTAAAGCTGCAAAAAGTAATGTAGTTGAATACTGTGGTTAGGAATTAATGCATAAGCTTACCTATGTTAAAAAGAGCGGATGTCATTTTAACTATACAAGTGAACGCGATAAACCGCCGCATAAACTCAATCTCTAATCCAAAAAGCTTCAACTTGGTTTACTATATATCACCCCTTCACAAAGACAAAAAAAAGGTTATAAATAGGATCCTTGCCTACCTCAAGCGCCAAACCTCGCCAGATTTGATAACTTCAGCGACAGTATCCCAAACGCACATCAAAATTGAACCCGTTGGATCAGCTACACGCACAGTTCGGATATCGTGCCCTTGTTGAGTGCGACGCGAAGGTCCTAAAAGCAAATTCAGATGGCAAAACAAAATCGGACTGTTCAACAACAGCTTTTGCCAAATTTCCGCAGCTCAGCTTTGCACAATTTCTTTTTTTCGGAACCTAATCGACGGAACTTTCTGGTCTCGCTCCATCTTAAAAGTGCGTTAGTATAACAGTTAAGAGGTCATAGACCTGAATTCAGTACGAGAAAAAGCGTTATGCTATTTTTTCAATGAAGAGTGCTTCGTGCATCGGTAGAATTGATGAGATCACCTCCACTTGACGTAGCAATAAATCAGAAGTCGGCATTAAAAGCTTTAAAATGAAGAAACTCAAAGACAACTCATCTATCTTTCAGCGTCAAGCACAGCCCTTCAATGCCTCTTTTCGGTGCAGTGTTTCACCAAAAAGCAATACAACACCAGCGTCAACTAAAACCATCAATATTATAATCAAAGCCGCATATTTACTTTGCATTTCTGTCAGTGGCTTATTATATTGCAGCATGTCGATGCATCAACCCCAACTGTGTTACAATCCTGTAAAAATTTTCCACTAAAATATTAAAGTGCCAAATCACTCTGCAATAGGTTTTTCCTAGTTGTGAGATAAGAAGTTGCCGGAATGCAATAGTTGCATAAGGGAAGTGAGAGTTACGAGTTGACGAGTCGAGTAACACACCAACGTCAATGACAATAAATGTCACATTGAGATTCTTCATGCCGGGTACAAGTTGCCCAATCGTTGGCGCCCTGTTGGTCGAATCATTCGCCATCCTTGCTAAACAATCAAACCTCACATTCCGGCGTAAACATATGCTACAATGAAGACCACTGCAAAATGACTCTTTACGGTAATGCATTAGTGACATAGAGTCCTAAACGGTATAAAACTAATAAGCGATGCATAAAGCACATCACATATCACTTTAAAAGTGCAAACGTAATTTGTTAATGTGTCAAGAGAGGGAGGGATGGCAAATGAATGCGCGATTTTCAGTGGTGAAGAAAATTCACGAACGATCTCAATACTGTTTTATGGAAATGGACGAAGGCACGGTGGGGAAGGGAGAAGAGAGGAAGGGGCAAAGCTAGAAAAATGAAATTCCGAGAAATTCCCTCTTAAGAAGCCCTAAAAAACAAAAAAACACAGTTTGAATTGTTCTCCCAAGCAGGCCCAAGTTTGTGCAACACCGAACAAAATAACTAATCCCAAAACAACTGCTAAGGTGCTCATCTCATATTAAACGAAAGATAAGCAAAATAACGGGAAGACGGTCACACAACGACAAGCAAATGTGGAGGTTTCTTTGAACTTCTCGTGGAAGCCCCTTGAATGTAGCTGAAGCTCGCTTTTTTAAGATACGGATTCATTTGAATATCAATCACTGTTGTCTCTCTACTAAAAATTTTGGCTTCTCTCATATGGACCGCAAGCAGAAAATTCTTCCATTGCTGGCACGCGGGTAACGCTGTTATATAGTGGACCGACATGGTTGCAATGAAAGTCCGATAAAGTAATTAGTGCTGCTGAATTGGTTCAGACAACAACTGGACGTTAGCAGCACTCCGACCATTCGAAATATACATAGTTCCCGCAAAGGCTCTAAAATCTGCATATTAGTCACGCATATTGCGTCAGGCTTGCATCTTTTCCACTATAATCTTACATAGGCGTCAATGGTGAGTGAAATTTGCATATAACGCGGCTTGATGAGAATCACATTAAGCTGATGTAACAATGATGTCAAGCTGAGAAAGAAGTAACAGCAACCATCACCTCCTTATGCCATCAACAAAGAAATCACACTGCCCTATGTGTGAAACCTTTTTCGCAATAGGCAATCAACGCACAGGAAGTGGGCGACGAACTTCGCAGCGATCATCACCGTAGTGAAGCGCTAACGAATCATTTTTATATTGCTAAATGTCATTTTGGTAGTCAGTGAGGTTGAAAGAATTGCCAATTATTCCGAGAGATACATATGCGTATAAACGTTTCATTCTGTGAAAAGCGGCAATAAGTTAGAACACATAAATCTATTTATTTTGAAAGATCTGAGCCGGGCTTCAATTAGCTTATAACTCAAAAATATCAAACATATATGTTTTGGAAGAGTCATCTTCTGAGTTATAGCTGTTTCCACCGTCACATAATCGGCACTTTCAATTTGTGTTACGTGATGATGGTGATTGCTTTACGATAATGCAAACCAATTAATAAATAATATAGTTCCGTCAAAATCCCCACCAATTGACCTTTAACAGAAAAATCCGACAAAAGAAAGAAGAAATAAAACTTCAGTATGATTGTTAGAATCGTTCGACCTACGAGGTAACAACATTTCCACACTTCTTATTCAGTTAGTGACAAAAAGAAGTCATCCGAAACTATCGACTAGACCTTCAAATCGACTCACATCTGCTGTGTCAGTTGATTGACAAATGCTCATTCACTAGTATTAAAGTGGGAAGGATGACCGTTGAACGCATTGCAGACAGTACTGAAGATGTTCATTTTCCTGAGGTTTATTTCATTTCTGATTTATATAAATTTTTCGAAGAGTATCGTGAAATATACTCACAAATTCGATATTTTGTACAACACATCTCAACAAGAATATATCAAGCATGACTTCAATGAACAAGTAATTCCTGAAGAAAGCCTAAAATAGATACGGGTTGTGAGAATGGAAATAGAGTGCCAAAGAGAGTTGATCCTAGATTCAACACTCTGTGTGCCCGATCATTCCTTAAGAAATTCAAGTTATTATTGCTGTCAGTAGTGATCGATTAAATGCAGATGCATTTCTCAAAAGTTTTCATAAGCCTCACCTTGGAAGTTTGTGTTTTTTCTTAACAATAATAGATTTATTACAAGCATTCATTCAAAAGAAGATCATCTAAATGAAACAAAAAAAGCATTTGGAAATCGTGTAAATGAGAGTCGCACCTCGCAAAGAAAACGAATGAGCAAAGTGAAGTGCTCAAAAGTTTAAGCAAGCAAACGGCTCCATCCCTGAGCTGGTATGAAGTGTCTAGTCACCTTAGAAGCAAAGATTTCTGGCGCAAAGAAAAGAAATGGCGCATTTGATAGCAGTTTAGGTGTCTCTAAGCCTGGAATTTTTATGGAAACTTAACCTTATCGAAGTATGAAAGTGTACCACAATAAACGAAGCAAATATATACTAATCGCCACATCGAACCTCAATACCCCTTAATGAAACTGGTTGAAACATGTTCACAAAATCACCGCATCACTGAAACAATGCGGCATAGTTTGCTCCACTCGCCTGCTCACGAAAAACCGAACAATAAATAATAGTGTGCGAACAGCCGTTTCAGGACGCCACATTTCAAATCAAACACTTCAAAAATCCTACACACGCCAAAGGCACTCTGTAGACTATCAGTCATTCCACGCACTTTGGGGACAGGGAGAAAGGGGAGGGGTGAGTATGACGTAAGATCACTTCCCATCCTTTACCAGTACACATAATACTAAGACTAGTCGTACGCATCGTACCTGTTACAATGCGTATGTGCTGTCTTCGTATATATATATATATATATATATATATATATATATATATATATCGCTTCGTGTGCTATGTACTAAAGCACAGGATGCACATACAGAGCTGCCATGGGTATAAGCACCCTCGTGGTGCTAAACAGCTTCGCGGCTGTAAACCAGTATTGTGAAAACTGGTTCCAGCCTGTATCCTGAAGTGACCCCCACAAAACTATTACAATCAGCATGTTTGGGTCTCTTCGGTCGTACTCAGGAACCACTGTTGCATGCGAAAGCCTTGTTTCGAATTCCACTGCAATTGAACTTCTTGACTGAATTCGGACATAAACTTTACTGCAGTGACGCTCGAGGTTGACAGAACTTTGCCAAATATTCTTCGGCTCTAGGCAATTCGCAGAAAAACAAAGGTTGCAGCATTTTTGGCCAAGAGGGCTTCATATAGTGGAAGTATGGATATCTTCAGAATCAACATTGTATTTTTGCACAAGAATGCTATAAGAGGGATTGTTTACACCTGTGACATCTCAATATTACCACGCCGTGCTATCAGCAAAGACGACATTAAAACAGCTTGTGTTGTTGCCAACAATATTCAGCGATGACAGTACCTTAAAGGTGATCATTATGGGGGTGCTAAAGGATAATAGCTAAAGGCGCGATATTTATAAAAACCTGGTCAGGAATAAAAATTTCAGCATCGGTCGTTTCATGCCGATATCGAACATGCTAGTGGAACCTGCAAGAAACACCACTGAAAGAGATGAAAATATAATCATCCACTGTGCACATAAATACAGTAGAGAATCAAAACGTGAGTAGGGCAGGAAGTGCTACTTACTGTCACGGTCTCCACTCTGATGTGACGAAGCCGAAAGGATTCATCCACAGTGCTACTCGAACTAGCAGGTACTCCTACACTTCTCAGCACGAGAGACAAGGATTCAGAGAAAAATTTACTTGCATAAGCATACAAGCGATGGCCACGAATGGTTGTTCGCAGTTGTCTGCAAAGAAAGATCAAACGTTGCGGCTCTCGATGCGTTTCGATATTGCGCAATAACACCATGGTTAAGGAAGCCATGAAGTAGAGGAGGACCGGGGCAAAAGAAACATCGAGGTGGGTCCACTTCAGAACACCCATTTTGAAAATAAGCAACCGAAAGCCAGAAAGTTCACGTAAAATCGCGGTAGTACACATGAATGAATTGAGCACTTAAGTTCGATTTGCTAGCTTCTTTTCAGTTTGAAGGGGGTGCAGCATCGAATGTGGAGCAAACTTTATAAAAGTGAAAGCATGCTCGAACAGAACCCCAAGAAAACCTTTGATAATCTTGAAACGTAAACGTAAATCCAGTTGAGCTCGACGATACCACAGCACCTTTAATCAAAAATAAGAAATCGCTGCTCATAATTAGGCTGGAACGGTCCATGAAATGATTTTCTGAAAGCCTTCCAGCGAAGTGTCATTGGGCTTCCTCAACTGTCTCGATATCCTTTTCCAAACAATATTCAGCGATGACAGTACCTTAAAGGTGATCATTATGGGGGTGCTAAAGGATAATAGCTAAAGGCGCGATATTTATAAAAACCTGGTCAGGAATAAAAATTTCAGCATCGGTCGTTTCATGCCGATATCGAACATGCTAGTGGAACCTGCAAGAAACACCACTGAAAGAGATGAAAATATAATCATCCACTGTGCACATAAATACAGTAGAGAATCAAAACGTGAGTAGGGCAGGAAGTGCTACTTACTGTCACGGTCTCCACTCTGATGTGACGAAGCCGAAAGGATTCATCCACAGTGCTACTCGAACTAGCAGGTACTCCTACACTTCTCAGCACGAGAGACAAGGATTCAGAGAAAAATTTACTTGCATAAGCATACAAGCGATGGCCACGAATGGTTGTTCGCAGTTGTCTGCAAAGAAAGATCAAACGTTGCGGCTCTCGATGCGTTTCGATATTGCGCAATAACACCATGGTTAAGGAAGCCATGAAATAGAGGAGGACCGCAGCAAAAGAAACATCGAGGTGGGTCCACTTCAGAACACCCATTTTGAAAATAAGCAACCGAAAGCCAGAAAGTTCACGTAAAATCGCGGTAGTACACATGAATGAATTGAGCACTTAAGTTCGATTTGCTAGCTTCTTTTCAGTTTGAAGGGGGTGCAGCATCGAATGTGGAGCAAACTTTATAAAAGTGAAAGCATGCTCGAACAGAACCCCAAGAAAACCTTTGATAATCTTGAAACGTAAACGTAAATCCAGTTGAGCTCGACGATACCACAGCACCTTTAATCAAAAATAAGAAATCGCTGCTCATAATTAGGCTGGAACGGTCCATGAAATGATTTTCTGAAAGCCTTCCAGCGAAGTGTCATTGGGCTTCCTCAACTGTCTCGATATCCTTTTCCGCAGACGGTACCAAAATGGAGTACGGTACTCCAAAATAAGGCAACAGTAAGCAGCGAAAGCTTTCCGATAATTTTCGACGCAATCGTACAGCGAAATACGGAGAATCGAGTTCGCAACTCTGGCAGCTCAAAACCGTTGTTGTCTAAAAGGTTATTGACATGCCTAACAGTTTGCTGCGTTCACTCGATTGGAAACAATGTATCAGGTGTTATGTTAGTCCGCTATCGGCACTCGATGGAATTAAAACCTAAACGTAATATAACCCTCACCTAACAGAGTCATCTTTGACAATATGCTTACATGTGAATTCTATAAAAAGTTCTTATATGCGAATTTCGCATAGTTGCACTATATACCTATCTCAGTGCAAATTTTCACCAATCTAACAGAGGATAAATTCGTCTTACATTACCTTCACAGCATTGTGGCACTAACTTTTGCTCTTTACTTCATATTCCTTACGTTAGGATCACGCACAAAACAACCCCTACTTTTGATTCTATAAATGCATAAATGACTTGGTAAAGTTGCATGAGGTTGAAGATACATAGCTGCAAAGACACACTCTTTCACAATGTGAAATTTCGTCCCTCGTATGAATAAACTTCTCAGCAAAAATTTTCCGCAAGGTTCAAAGGATGGCGTATAAATATGGCTTAGATGGCGTATAAATGACGGAACCACATCAGGTAAGAAAGATCTGATAAAGACACCCTCAGTTCTTTCACTACTCGTCGTTTTGATAAGCTTCACATCCTCTTAGAGGCTGTCTCAATCGTGGAATCATTCTGACTGTAATATTTAAACCGTTCACTGCGTAAGGATGTGTTGGTGAAGTAGGGATTATAACAGTCGCGCTTATTGTCGCGTCATTCGGAAGGTGGCGTTTAAGTAATGCCTAAACTGTTTCTGACTGTTCCATGCATTTTGGCGTATGAATGCACAACCAACGTCGTCCGGTTTATCTGTTCGGCGATCATTAGGTGGCTACGATACGTGACAATGATACAGAAATAAACTTTTTTACTGCACTTAGGAGGCAACGCCTTTAGCTAAGAAAAACTCTGACTCAAAAAACAAACTGAATGTTTTCGCTGCTCGTCAGCTTTATGCGTCCATTTAAGTGCTCATCGAGCTACTACGCAAGAGCACACTAAAATCTGCTACATTATGGTACCTTCCATTATGCTTTGGTGCTGTAGACATTAAAAAATGGTGAGGGGAGCCAACGCCTCCATAACCTTATGTTAAAAGAGGATTTTCTTGCAGATAAATCGCTCTGTCCTGTGCTTTCCTTCGCTTCGATCAGATATATGGATCAGAATGCGCTCTTACTTCACTTTTCCTTGAAACCAATCATTTCGTCTTTTCCGGCCTTCAACATAAAAGAAGATGCTCTTGAGAGGACGATATTCACCTATCCGCATATTTCGATTCAGGTTCCACTCTCCTCTCCTAATTAAAATTAGTATCTGTTAACCTGCAGACTGATATTTCAGAGGTTAGAATGATCTCATTGCTTTATTGTTCATTGAAAGGTTGACCAAAAAACTTTGCTGCCCTCTAGGGCACTTCCGCATGTGGTTAATCCTCTGGACGAGGATTGAATTTAATGGCGCATGTGCAGATATGTCACCGGTAATATCGGCCGGCATAGCGATGTCGAGTATCTGTGCTGTGCTGAGTGTTTAATAGGTCAGCTGTAGCGCCACATCGGTCTACCTGATCACAAATTGTGCATATTCCTCTTATTTGCTTATGAATCCAACTGTTTATTCGGTCGTTCAATGAATCTAGCATTCGCATACATTGGCGCATGGTTCTGTTTGAATGTCCTCTTCTACTTCCTCTCAAATAAGATAACAGAAAGTGATGACTGCAAGAAACTGGGAGTACATATAGCAAAACACATTTAAATGCAGTGATGACTTTCGAGTAAAAGTAATGTCTGAAAAACGAGGACAATCTTTACTTAGCAAGGCCTTCAAACAGCACACATGAAGGATTTCGTGCAGTAAGCTGGACCTAAAGTACAATGCGTTGCCTGAATTCTATTCAGAAAAATAACAGAATAGGACTGTAATGGTGATGACGTTCATGTTGGTTAGTCGAATTCAGGAAATGGGCACAGCCAGTCATGGGCTCAGCTTAAGATGGCATTCGTGAGACAGAACCGATGGTAATTTGAGGAGGTGTTTGTGCAACAGGTGAAAGTATCGAACATCCCAGGATGGCCAACCTACTGGTTATCAAGCGCCTAGCTCAGTTGCTGCACTGAATTTTCGGGAGCTGGATCGAGCAGGCTCTCGATCGTCAGCAATTGAAGTGACTTGAGACTGAAGGTCTACAGTAATAAGGTTGTAAATGACGCCTGGGATATTAGAAGGTGCTGCTCCCAACTGAAAGGCGTGCACCACACAACGGACGACAAACCGCAAGGTTTGTCTGCTACCAGCGGGTAAGTTTTGTTTCCTTTCAGACCTTTTAGACTAACCCTCCCCATATAGAAAAAGCAATCACTGAGTTGAAGGCTCAGCATGAAATAGTTCCAGTACGTCTATTTTACAGCCATTTCTATCGTCTTGTCATACAAAAAGTATTAACGAATTTTAGAAGCAGCGCTGCGTATATCTTGTTTAATCATTCATTTTCCATATATAGCACTGCTCATTTTTAGTTTAATCCCTTTGTTAGAGATATTTTTCTATGTCTGGTGATCGGCACATATTTTGGGCGTTGCCTGATACTTGTCTCTTGGGTATTTAGTAGTCAGCTCTATCTGACATTTTGACAATCATGAAAAACTTTTCTAATTCCTTCTCCAGGCGAAAGTTGAGAATATTTCAGCTCAAAATTATACCTATGCATGCATTTGTTACATGCATATACAGGTATATATTTAAGATTTGAAACGGAACTACTGTAATAATTGGCATAAATTTTGTATAAATGAAGCCTAAATTTCCAATAAATATCACCAGGTGGAATACAGCTTGCAAGTGTTGTCCTTACGTCTTCCTTTTGCTATGAGGATTGTCGAAAGCGTTCGAGAATACCTCATTCGCATTACGTCTCGTAGACTATTTCATGTACCTTTCTCTTTTCACTATCTCATTCATTTAAAGATTTCTTGCTCTTGAAATTATAAGAGAGGTGAAATTTGTGATGATTCTTTTTTAAATAAAGCGCTTTTCTGAGACACTGAGTGGAGAACTATCAGATATGATATGAAGCAATACGCAAAGCATTCTCCACAAATAGCGTCCTTTACAGTTTTCCGTCCATATTCACTTGTATTTTGGGAGGTACGTTGATTTATTTGGAGTGAAAACCCTATTATTTCATTTGAGCATTATACGCACCCCCTCCCCCATACTTCTCATGTGCATCAACTCGTGCATCTCATACAATTACGAAACCTTTGTCTTAGTGGACTTCTTGCAGAGCATCATACTATACGCATTCTCTCAGCAGTTTCATATTCTGCTTTCCGAATGTAAACAGGTGCTTTTATGTGGTCTGAATATTTATGTGAATATTTGAATAATGAAGGATTTGAATATTTATGTGAGCACGGATCTTAGTTAACATAGTCAATGTGTTGAAGTTTCGTGGAGAGCTGCTCAACTTGCGAACTGCATTTTCCTTATTTCGCAGTACAGTTACGTTGAAAATTATTGGAAAGCTTTCGTTGCTTACTGTCGTCCTATTTTGGAATACTGTACTCCAGTTTGGTGACCGTCTGTGAAAAAAAAAGCATTTCGTGGACCATTAGAGTCTAATTATGAGCAGTGACTTCTTATTTGTGATTTAAAACCTCTGCGAAGTGCTATTTATTCAAGTAATTAAGGGTAGCCTCGGTTCCAGAGTTGAGCTGAAACAATCAAGTGCCATGAACGGACAGCTCTTGTTTGAGGTTTGTTTTGAAAGCTACTTTAACAGGCCCTTTATGGGGTCAGTAAAGGAGTCGACTTCGCACAGTCAACCGTTGGTTTGGGACGTCGAAAAAGGAGATGTTATAGAACAGTAGATGGCGGCTGGCTAGAAGCTAGACGACCCGAAGCCATATTACAGCTTTGCTTGAATTAACTTCCTTTCTTCCCTGTGACTCTTGTGGTTGTTCTTCGGTTCTAAGTTTGGTCAGTAGATCAGATTAATTCGGTCCTTGTTTTGATTAACTGAAAATATAATGGGAGGTGTTGTCCGCAATTAGAAACTTTCCATTAGGGGACAACATATTTCGAAGTTATTTCATCGAGATCTATGGGACACTATTCTAAATGAAATCGCCGATATGTTTTATAAGTGGCAGAACTGTCTACAAAAGTTATAAGGCTAGATTTTCTGCAGTACGATTACTAATCGCTTAAACGACGCAGTTAGCTGAAGAGGTGGGTGGATTTTAACGATATGGCCATATGAGCATTCGATCGTTGTTTTTTTAGCAGTAGCCCCATGCGGGCGCTGAAATAGATCTCTAGTTTTTTATGAGAGCAACAACTCGAGCCGCCGAGACAGTTTCAAAATTATTTTTAACGAACTAGCTCAGAAGGCACTTCGGAATGAATTTTTTGTAGCATAAAGCAACGAACCAAGTGGCGTTAACCCTTTTTAAGTGGATTCTTGGTGCTTAGAATACTGCACTGACGCTTTGAAACTGAAGTGTGCTGCTCTCTGAATCTTCGTATGCAAATTTTCGTGCTTCTCTAAATGCCGTTGGCGTATAGGTACATATGATTGGCTGAAAACGAGCACTGATATACCGACCTATCAGGGGCTGTCGCTGTCCAATTCTAACATCGCATCGGTTGTGGGGATGCATATCGTCGAGAAGATAGCTGGCTAAATTACGAGGAACGGCCGAAAGACGTTGTGTGTGCATTCACTCAAACAACGCCAATTTTGAATACGTATTGCGAAATAGAGGCACGGCCGTGCACGATCGATTTTGTTGATGGTGATTACGCGCAAATGGTCCCCGCTCTAAGCCTTGCACTGTGTTTGCGCAACGATTGCCTTTACTGCGAGACGAGGTGACGTTCGCACGCCAACCGAAGCGATGCTTTTTGGCCGTCAGAGAAAAACATCAGCCGGAAATTTGTAATTTAGTTCATCAATAGAACTGAAAAATAGCCGTGTGTGAATGTGCCGCAACAACTGCAAATTCACAACCACTGATATATTGCGAAGGAATCGAACTGAGTTATTTTGGCTGAATAAACCAACCATTATTACTTCCTGCAGCCGACATGAAATTAAGCATTGCAGTGCAACGAAAAAAGAATCAGCGCGCCTTTGCGCTCGAGGTTTTAGGTACGAACTTCCGCTCGTGCCTGCCTTTTGCTTATTAAACAGCTTGCCGAATCCAAACATCGATGTCGTGATAGTCTCATAAACAGTGACGTAGCCTCCATGAGAACACCGATACTCAGTGAAGTTCAACTATGGCTAATTGAAAGTCCTCGCAATCGATGGATCCCAGGAGAGATCCGCATATGAAACTTGCAACGAGGGGAAATCTGCTTTGACGTTTTGAATTTTCATTACAACAGCGCTGGTCCCACTGCTGCAAGAACCATAGACGCAGCGCGTTCGCCCCCCATCACGCCGACCGATGCGCACGGCTCGCAACGATGACACATGTGCACAGCAGCACACCTGCACTAGCCTTTTGCGCACTGTGACGTCGAAGCAAATGCCATCCCGATGCATAGGGAACTCTGGTCGGAACCGTGCAAACACCCTCCGGGGACGACAGGGTATCGACATATCGGTCCGCACACACAGTTTCGCAAGCAAACGTTAATCCCCCTTTGAAGCCACGCCACCCTTCCTCGAGGGCTGGAGGCACATACGACCCTACAATGTCCAACTCGGACACTCGAGAGCCCAAAGCCCTCACACGACATTACTTCGCGTCGGAAAAATTAGCAAAATCCCAGAACAGCGTTGACGCTGCACCCACCTTCCAATCAGACAACTCATTCATGGCCGGCCGCGCAAGGTACCACGCATACACCCGGGGCTCAAACTTGCAAACTCACTGCTGCAAGCGTTGCAACCTCCCAGAGATCCATACATGCAGCTGCAGCTTGCGTCTAGCCGCCAGTAGCCCCAGCCTAGCCCGCACAGCTGTCGACCCAAACACTCCTTGTCAGCGTCCTCCTGTGCTTGCAACAACTAAGCCAGAATCTCTCTCGATCCGCACCTTCACACAATTGCAGACACACCAACTGCCGACATCCCCGACATTTCAGATTCCCCCATCTAAACTATGCAAGCCTCATACCATCCGATGCGCATACACTTCAACCGTTTATCGTTTGCGCAAAACACAGGGTCAGGAACACAAAAAGAATTTACTGTCTCATCATCGTACTCCAGATCAAAAGCAGCAGAACGGAACATCTCCAAAGATACCCGTAGCCAAGCAAAAGGAACACGGGGCGCACTTGCTGGATGCAACGCATCACTAAAACTGTAAAGAGAAGCTGAAACATATCAGCACGGCAAAATGCAGACAGTAAAGAACAACACGCTTAGAACAGAAGTATAATGAAACAATGGGAGAGTACAGTACGATGATGAAACGGTGCGAGCAGGGGACTCCAGAGGGTTTGCACCTCGACCTCACTCCTCCTCTTGCTCGGTATACTCGGCCTCGCCCTCGTGGTCCAATTCACCCTCATCCTCAGCAGTGGCGTCTTGATACTGCTGGTACTCGGAGACCAAATCGTTCATGTTGCTCTCCGCCTCTGTGAATTCCATCTCGTCCATTCCTTCTCCGGTGTACCAGTGCAGGAATGCTTTCCGGCGGAACATAGCTGCAAAAGAAACCACTTCCGATACATCCTTAGTGAAATTTCCCATAATGGTCCGGTGCTCTCACTCTCACTCTGCAGCCCCAACCAAAACACCTTTTCACTGCAAACGTGCGTACTTTCTAGACTAACTAGTGCCACATTCTAGTTTATTATCAAACAAAACAACTAACCAGTAAACTGCTCCGAGATTCGTTTGAAAAGTTCTTGGATGGCTGTCGTATTTCCGATGAAGGTCGCGCTCATCTTCAGTCCACGCGGTGGAATGTCACAAACTGCAGTTTTAACGTTGTTGGGGATCCATTCCACGAAATACGACGAATTTTTGTTTTGCACTTGCATCATTTGCTCGTCCACTTCCTAGAACAGATAGCGTTAACGCCAACCAAACTCGTAAAATGTTACCGGCAAACAAGACCCAACTCCTATGCCCCTTCCACCACGAGGAATCACTCTCCACCCACCTGCCTTCACGGTGTTTACATCCACCTCACACCGGAGGATTCTCCGGGCAACGACGCTAGCAAGATCACATCCCTCACAAGTACACTATCCCTGATTCCGCCAAAATTACATAAACGTAGAAATTGAAACAACTCAATAAGTCCCAGCATTAAATATTCGAAGCGACGACAAAAACTTACGCGCATTGACATCCGTCCGCGGAACATGGCTGCCACAGTAAGGTAACGACCGTGCCGCGGATCGCAAGCGGCCATCATGTTTTTGGCGTCGAACATCTGAAAATGGCACCATCATATCTCTGAAGGCCAAAGAAATATAGAAACCTGCTGAGTGAGTTCAGCGACGTTGAGCGCCCTGTAGGCAGCGGCTCCTCGCGCAGACAACGGCGCGAAGCCTGGCATGAAGAAGTGAAGACGTGGGAAGGGCACCATGTTGACGGCCAATTTGCGCAAGTCTGCATTCAGCTGACCAGGGAAACGCAGGCATGTTGTGACGCCAGACATAGTCACAGAAACTGCAAAGATCCTCATGGACGCATCTGAACTAAAACAACTAATGGATCCGAATTTTCCAACTAAATCCTGCTGGGCACGTAGAGTTTAATCAACTCCAGCACATAACTATAAACACACAGTGGTGACTCTCTCGCTGTACCGTTGCAGCAATCCCATCTGCTCAAGTTACTGCAGCTCTACCTCAACCTGACTCATTCCGACCCTAAATTGGCCAAAGGCACCTGCACCAGAAATTAACCTGCAGACCATCGCTGCTCCAACTCACAAGATGAGAGCAGCACAAACCCTATTAACTATTCTACTTCATATCCTCACGGTGAACCTACGGTAAGCTCTACTTGAATACTGAAATTAGAAGTAGGAAACCAGTACGAAAAAAACTCACCCAAATGGTTGAGATCTCCGTATGTGGGATTTGTAAGCTTCAGAGTCCTGAAGCAGATGTCGTATAAAGCCTCATTGTCAATACAGAAGGTTTCATCCGTGTTTTCAACCAACTGATGAACGGACAACGTTGCGTTGTAAGGCTCCAAAACCACATCAGAAACCTGAATTTGCAACATGATCCCTGCTGAAGTGATTATAAGCAAGCGTGCCTAAATGAACTGTCGGCTTCCCGCTTTACTGCCCACCGCTCCCTGGAATTGAACGGCTCGAAGCAATAAGAACTCGAAAATCTGCAAATAGTGCATACTTCGGTCGACGTAAGATAGCTTTCACGCTCGTAACAGAAACAGACTGGTGAGAGTGGGCAGCAGCTGTACTAAAATCTGCTAACACTCCTTGATGAACCTATTCTCGTCTTCTCAAATCCACCAACATATGCACCTTTGGAGACGGGACAACTGAAAACGAGCTCATGATTCTGTCGGGGTATTCTTCACGGATCTTCGAAATAAGCAACGTCCCCATGCCAGATCCTGTGCCTCCACCAAGTGAGTGCGTCAGCTGGAAGCCCTGAAAACGACGACAGCGTTTCTTGGTATATTTGTTTACATAAATATTCTTATTCTACGAGCTGCTAAAAAGATCGACACAAATCGTAGAAACAAAAGGGTTTCAGCAAGCCTTCCTGTAATTGCTTTAGATTAAATCGGGAGTTGTTATTCCTGCTCAAAAGGTGATGTATTGGTGTCACTTCGGCACACCACACCATAAGAGTGGAAAAATACCACGGCATGTAATTCATTTTGTAAAGAAAAACATCAGCTCTTTACAACCTCGACGACAATTCCGGTGCAAAAAATACCCACTGTCTGTGACGATGAGCTCTAGCTCAATCTACTAAAGGAAACTACTTAGCAATCTCCATTTCCAAAGTGAGGTACGACCTCAATTTCTTATTAGGTTTCCGGTCGCAACCCCCATCTAGAAGTGGAAGCGGGTCCACAACATCATAAACTACTTAAATACATTTCTCCTCGATACCTTTATTTTCCATTCGACCCGGCCGAAATTAGCTCACGAAACTGAGTCATGATTTGCAACTGCCATACCTCTTTCGACTGAAAAAAGATGACAACTACGCACCGAGATTCACTTCTTGCTCCATTCAGAGTGGCAAGGAACGACCCACCTGGAGGCAATCGCAACCTTCGGCTTCCTTGCGAATCACGTCGAGCACATTATCGACCAACTCGGCACCCTCTGTATAATGGCCCTTCGCCCAGTTGTTTCCCGCTCCACTTTGGCCGAAAACGAAATTGTCCGGACGAAAGAGCTGTCCGAAAGCACCCCCGCGGATTGAGTCCATGGTCCCCGGCTCCAGATCCACCAGGATGGCGCGCGGCACATACTTTCCACCTACAAGCCAGAACTCAAACCCTACGACGCCAAAAACCAAAAAACAGAGATTCCTCGCTTAAAAACTATAAACTTATTAACATTCACACAACGGTGGCAGGCATGTATACTAAAATGAGGATACCTTGGTCACATTTTTCACACCACCTAAAGTTCTGCCAACTGCGACAACAAACATTAACGCAATAACAACTAGGAATATGACTCTGCGTGTGAATAACGCCCTGGTAGTACTCATAATCAACTTCTAATAGAAACAGCTGCGAACTCTTGAAGCGATCTGCAGTGTACCAACATTGCGCAACATGAGTGGGTATCAACTGACCGCTGGCTTCGTTATAGTAGACATTGATACGCTCCAACTGAAGGTCGGAGTCGCCTTTGTAGGAGCCGTCGGGTTGAATTCCGTGTTCATCTGAGATCACTTCCCAAAACTGAAAGCAGACATTCGATACACCCGTACTTAGCAGCATTTGCAGTTTCATGCCTACAAAGACTTAGGAAAGCACGCTTGGTGATGTTGATAATGCGCATTCTTTAGCGACCTATATGAGGCGGTGCTCGAGATGCATCCATTGACGGCACAGTGCAGAAGTGAACTTGCGCTGCTGAGATGTCAGGTATGCAACACTGCATACACAGCACTAACTAAAACTGCCAAATGTAACTGGGCTCAACCACCACGGGAACAGAATACACCTTATTTTGGAACTTGCTTTCTGCTGCCGGACCTTTTTTTTATGGACGTTTACACGCGAAGCAACAACCCACCCTCCCCCCCTCAAAAACGAAAATTTTTTAGCACTTGCAACAGTACTACCCTACCTGCGTTTCGTTCCTTGTACCTTCGCCATCACCTCCTCCTTTCCTTCCACTCCCCCTCCCCCCTCCTAACGGGGAAAATTTTCTGCTCCTGTATACTGCACCGGAATTACAAAGTCCACAGACTATAGCGACGTCTATAGCTTGCTCATTCCTTTGGTGGGAAAAAAACAACCTTCAATAAATCTATACTAGGAGGCAAATAACTGCTTTCTTTCCAACACCAAATACTTAGAGCATGTGAAACCAAATACTCGAATTGCATAGACGGTTATTTACAGTTTGCTACGGATTCGTTATACCTAAAAAAATCGAACAACATTTTTAGGAAAGTTGGGAAATGCTTCAAACATTTGCAATATTCACAAAGCAATAAATATTTCAGATGCAAACCTTTGCACCAATTTGGTTGCCACATTGGCCAGCCTGAACATGCACGATTTCTCTCATACTGCCCGCACCAATCGAGACCCGACCTCACGAGATGTACCGCTACGAGGACAGTGAATCAACGCGTCCACAGGCCTACGATGCATTACGCAATTTTTCTTCGTTTCTCTGCTTCCAGCTATCTCATACAAGTCTTCTTTGCTTTCCTGCCGTCTCTTCAATTTCACACTCTCTCACGCCTCAGAATGCAAAACCACGCCCAATAGATCAATGCGCTGCAGAGCGAAACCCGTCCGAGGGACGACGCATCAAGCGCGCAACATCCAATCAACGAATGCGATTTCGAAACGACCGCGCGAATGTTATAAGTGTTTTGATCGATGCAGGAAACAGTTTTTGAATATTGGCGCATAATAGTCATGCAAATGTTATGGCCAACAATCGAGCTAACATCCACAGAGCCGAGTGCTTCATCTATATGGTGCTAGTAAAGTTGACTTTGGAGTATGCATTAGAGTATCGTAGTGAGACAGAGTGATTTCATGGACGTTTTGGAAGGCGGAACGGGGAGGGGGGGGGAATCTGCAAGTCGATTGGCAGATGCATGTGTGCTGACGCTATTTAACGTGCACCGATTTTACTAGGATAGTTTAATAAGGGAACGTCGTGTGGATAAATGGAGTACAAATAATTGCGTCATAACCAAAACGAAGTATGCGAATGTTTAGTGGGAAGTATAGTGTATCGAATTTAAAAATATGAAATTATGAGGTTAAAGATATTGGTGGCGATGCTAGAAATAACTCAATGGGATAAGAACTCGAGATTGTCTAATTGCAGTGATTTCGTTGTGTTTCGTTTCTGAGTAGTTGAAGTAGCTAAATTGTTGGCCCCATTTGCAATTAGCAGTTAACGTTCTGATAACGGAAGGGATAGCATCACTTTTTTCGCGATATGCAAAGAAGTTCGCGAGACTAATTTGTAAATCTGCATCGGCGCAACTGTCCTTCTTTACTCGTTTATAATAGAAGTTTGCGATCACCAAAAATTAAATAAATGTTATAGGGATACCGCCGATAAATGAGTCAAAAATCACTGCTCTTATGACTAAACTTTGAGGACTATCGTAGTTTTTTATTCTGCAAGCAAAATAAACGACACTCGAAACATAAAATCTAACAAAAGAAGCAATTAAGCTCAACCACAAACTCATAGATTCTCGCGAGGAGATGATGACTGACGATTTTGACGAGTGGTGATATTGAAATTGATAGGACATGAACAAGAAGTTTATTGCACACTCTGATCACCCGAAAAGAAAAGAAATTATAGCATAACGAGCAACTTATCTACTTATCGCTTCAAATACAAATTCATGCAATTGCTTCAATCGTTAAACGACTGTCGAAAGTTTACACAAAAATAGATAGTGACTATCACTAAAAGTAGATAGATATTAATTCCACTCTTCTGGATAGATATTCGTTATTAATCTTCTCAAAATAGATATTCATTATTACTCTTCTGGAAACGAATAACGCTTGTTTCGTCTTAACATTGCTCCACAATACCTTTGTTGAAGCAGCAATTTTTAAACATTAAGTAAGGTGGACTGATAGTCAATATTTTTCGACAAACATTTAACAACTGATAATCGATGATAACCATTTGAAGCCGTTTGGCGTGGCCAGCCGGAAGGTTTGGCTCTTAATTGGAAAGATTGGTCACTCAAATGGACTGAGTGCTTCGATAGCGAGCCAAGTTCAGTGAAGACCGTTGAAGAATTGTTCTGCAAACGGTGCTATGTGCAGCATTATTGCACAAGACTGCGGTCTGGGAGCAGTGTTCTTGTTCGCTTACGTAATTGTTATCCAGATTGAATCGTCGGGAACGTGTGCGCTTTTTGCTGGCCACTTAAAAGCTTATCGTTCACTTCGAGAGCAATATGTCGATCACGAAGTTCCACAGACGGATTTAGACAACACCACCGAGTGTTCAAATGGTGTCGCATAAAAGATTTCGGTATGAGACAACTGTTTGATTAAAGAGAGAGTCTTAAGGTAATGTACCACTTGAATTTTGATCCTCATCGTGATGAAGCTTCTTCAAGAGCAGTGCTCATCGCGGTGCTTTTTCGTTTTATTGTTGGTACATGTTTGAGTACCACAGACAAACTTGGCAAACTCGGACATCCTACAGGTATTCAGAAATAGACGTCAAAAATTTGAACTTTAAGAGTCAATAGGACAGATGAATGTCGTTTCATTCGATTCCGCCGTTTAAATCCCCTAAAAAATCCATTTATATCCCTCTCAAGAATCTTTTTGGGTAAGTTCCAGCAAGAGTGAGAATACGCATCCCCACCAGTTAACTTATCGAAAGCGTAATCTAAAAACAGCTGTGCACTCCTATCAGTTCATATATACACACATAGTTTTTTTCTTGCACTCCTAGGCCTTCTTATTCGTTTGCAGATAAGCAAACTGAAATCGCGAATAATGATAATACAATTGGTGTGTAGAGTGATATGCAATGGTTAATTTTCGAAGGCGCTATTGGAATAATCAGAGACGAACTGGCAGGATATTAAATTATTGAAATATTGGCAGAATTCAAGTAGTTGGTGCCAGTTCGGTTGGATGGAACTATTTTGACAGTCTGTTGTACGTGGACTTTAAAAGCATTAAAGATGGCTTCCCGCTATCGGAAATAAGAGCACAGTACCGAAAGACTGAGATATTCGTTTTGAGTGATGAAATACACTTTTATACGTTGAATTCTCATTGTAGTCACAATGCATACACGTTCCTATAGGCTGCATAATTCTTGAGGCAAAACTCGGGGCCTATAAAAGGGGAACGTATTTGATTGCACAGTCAGTGTCAGTTTCGGCGTTCCCATGGGTTCGAGCGGTAGCTGACACGCCGGTGTTGGAGCGGTGTGCTGTGGTCGTCGGTAGTCAGTGCCGATGCCCTGTTGGGCAAGCCTTCGTCCTCCTTCGACCTCCCCTATTTATGTGCGATTTTATGTCAATTTGTTTTAAGCGTTGAACAAAACCATAAAGCATTTGATGAAAAATACGCATAAAGTGGCCATCCGCAAAAAAACTTGCTCAATTTAATGTAGAACGGGAATGTAGGAATTCTGCAGGATCATTCGACTCGACCTTCTATGAGTTTTGCAATGACACATGCGATAAACAAGTTCCTGAGAAAGCGCTGAGAGGCGAATTGTCTTTGGGTGACTTTCCCTCCAAGGGGGAGGGATTCACCGGGCAAAACCACTGCCGTCATAGCATGGGCGATTTGATAGCACGTGAGGGCTGGTAAAGGACGTAACCTCTCACTTTCTCGAGAGGGTGGAGGGGGGAAAGAGGGGAAGTGTCCATGGCGGTGAGGCTAGTTCCACTCGTACAGAGATGCAGAAAGTTTTTGCGCGTTTTCCCACAAATTTTTGAGCGTTTGGCTCTGAAACAATGCAATATGATGTAACTCTCCGCTTAATCGATGAACGCTTTCAAAATGCTGAGGATGTGCTGCTGCACATTAAATAGCCACCAACTGATAATGAATTAATTGTTAGCTTTATCCCAACAAATAACAAAGTGTGAAGTACAACTTGTGAAGCAATTCAACAACGAGAATACAACAGCAAACGAAGAACAATGCACTACAAAATTAGAAAATTTTCAAGAGAGAAGAATTAATAAACAACATAGCACAAAACTGTGACATTCTCAGCGAAAGAGACCGACGCTTAATACAGCAATAAAACGATTTCTAGCGATAGGAACGATTTCCACTTACTGTTTTGAATAGCACTCAATTGTGATGAAGGGCCAATTACTCTCTACGGTTTGCAATGAAGCACAGCTGAGTATGATTGTGTGGTAAAATAGTCGGGAATGATATCAGCCACAGCTAAAACTAGAAAACGATCGTCTGAAGAGGTATGTTTAAATGTACCTTTCTCGGACTAACTTTTATAAAGATCCAAATCTGCGATAGTGCATGTGTGGATCCGGTCGATCTCTTGCTCTTATATGTTGTAAGAACATTCCCCGCGATACCGCATCGGACTATTTCTTTTACTAGTGCCGAGTTGCATTGGTCACACGTTAGGAAAAATGTGAACGGCCTAAATCAAAGATACAGAAATGAGACAATGTAAAGACTGCAACAAAAGATCAACTAGTAGAACAATTGATTTCGTTTCCACGGGGATTTTTCGATGGTTTCTTTGAAAAAGACGGATGAAAAAGCGTGAAGGTACGGGTCGTTCATATCCATAAATTAACTGCGAAACGCAAAACTTATAAACAAAAAAAAAAAAAAACAACGAAAGCACTCCTTGCTCATGGAAACGACCAGCAAACCAACTGGAAAGATGAAAGTTGGGCAACTGTTTGGGACGAATATGCAAGTGTTCTAGAAAAAACCGTAGCCATCCAAATCACTTCTTTCGCTAAGCATAACAATTTTCTTAAAAGTAAACGTGGACCGTTGAAGACAAATTTATGCACAACAAACTGGAAAAAGAAACATGTTCTTAAACAAAGCTATGAAAGTTGAGAACCGGGACTAGGAATACGATAACAAGAAAACCTTTCGTACGAACAGAACACATCCTGAATCTATTCCAACACAGTTGTCACAATTGATACAATTCGGAAAATTTCTTAAAACTACAGCTGCGAATCTGTATTTTAACACTTGCTCAATCAAATGCTTCAAACAAAGACCACTTTGCAAAAAAATGGAAAAAAAATCCATCACCCATTGCGACGAACTGAATTTTTGCATCTCTGACAGAAATTAATCTAAATTCAACTCGATCCGAAACATTGAAGCTTTCTTCTGGCTTTCAGGCAAAAAATTCTATAAGAGTGCAAAAAACTCATCGTCCTCTCGAGTGAATGAACTCCACTACAAGAATGGCGTACATCACATTACGTTTTGCAAGAGCAACTAGTGACGGCAGAACAAATACTTAGAAAAATTTCTTTAATAGCGATGACAAAATAATACTCCGTCTCTATGAGACGAGAGTCGATATGAGATTAAGCGAAAACGATATTGAAAATTCTAAGCAACTCATGAAACAGAGATAATATAGACGAGATCGCAATGTTCGAAATGCGCCTACATGCGACATCCTCTTCAGTAGGTCGCAAAATTCAGAAACCTCAAATATGTGTCCTGCTGTTCTTTTGTGCATTAACCCTCTGAGTAGTTCTAGAATTTACAAAAATTATTCCAAGCTTTTACTAGCGGCCAGAAATAGAATACTAAACAACTTTACGGAAGTTCAAGCAGCGCTACACGTGCTGGTATTTTCTGAGAAGAAATGCAGGATTCTTGCCATATTCTGAACAATTCCAAGTCCCTACCATCGCAAAAACCAATAATACTCCGAAGACGACTCCGATCCGCCCACCAAGAAGATGTCAAATGTGTCCCATACGACTTTTCTGGGTTTATATCAATACTACGTTTAAACCGCTTACTTAACTACCCGGCTCTGGCATGCTACAACAGAAGAAATTCCCCGAACTGCTGTTACAACGGTCCATGACAACTGTATTTAAAGATGATTGTGAGATTTGTTGAGGATATCAATCAAAGCGTATGGATGTAACCATCACGACTGCACCTCCACAAATTCTTCTAAACAACCAAACAGGAGCTTATTCAAAATTCATGTACAAACCACTCGTGAACAGTCACTTTAAATCAAGGTCTAATATGCACTCGGATGACCCAAATTTCCGAAAAAGAAAGACCCACATAGCAAAGAATTGGCGAAGTGCATGTGTCAAGTTAGATGATAGCCCTTTTAGTTAACGCTTCCATGCTTTGATCATCAATTTGTTGGCAAACATGGTATCAGGACCGTACGCAGGGAATGGCGGATGCGAATTCCTTATCAGACGTGTTTTTGCGGTGTGTATAAACAAGCAACCAGGAGGCCACCGACGACTGTGACAACTGCTTTGAATTTCCGCTATCCCACATTGCAAGACTTTAGTGCAATTGTGTGTTTTGCTTCCTTTTTGTCGTTGTCGTCTACCACTTAATGTCATCAGGTAAATTAGGTTCCAGGCTAGGGAAAGTTACATCGAGGAAAAACTATTACGCAGTGTGAATAAGTCGGAAGTTGCTTGACGTTAATTTATCTTGAATAGCAGCTTGCCGTAGCTATTTTTCCAACTCTTTCACATTTCCACTCTCTCCATTCCCTATTTGACTCTCCATATTACTACCGCTACGTTTGTCTAAATAAGCCTTGCTTATGGTCAGCTGAAGTTCTTCATGGAACACCTCTCTGGAGGAATTTCGGAAGTTTTCTTCCTCAAATTTTTAACTGCAAGGGGAACTGTTCGAGCAGGTTTAAGTTGAAACGCTTAAGTTCATCTTCTTTCTTTTTTTACTACGTTACCTCTTTCGCGAACTGTGTTCGTTAAAAAGACTATATTCTACTTCCCTGGAGGAAATCCTGTGTATAGACCTATGTAATAACAACAAAAGATCGCAACCTGGGCGATAAAACGAAGGGAAATGAAGCGCAGCGACAACGTCGCAACGAATCTGTAAGGAAGTAGGGACCAATCTAATGAAAAAAAAATGCACACAGCAGCAGTGATATACTGACAGTAAATGATTACTGCTGTCAAGTTTTACTTGTCAAAACCGCAACGCTATCTGTTGATAAACCACCTCGACTCTATACTCATAAAATAGTTTCTATCAGCTCGTATGAATATCTTCCATTATCGCATCATCAGAAATAAATCTACAAATACTTTAAACAATAGGAAATGTTCAACCTGTGCCAACTACAGTAATAAAAGCGCACTGCGATTATGGTATCGCGACAAATGGCGTGCGAGACAATGAATTAACAACACAGGTAAAGTTCTCTAGCACATGAGGATCATGAACTTATATATTAACATCACAGCACCCCTAGTATAAACAATTAAAAACTTTCATCTCAACAACGAGCATAATGTATGAACACAACTCAACGAGGCATACCTTGCTCAACTCTCGCCACTCAACGCCTTCGATATGACTGCATCAGTCATCAAGAAACACGTGCAAAAAACGTGACTACGATAAATCGCCGACAGCCTCGATCGCGAGAATGACGTCGTACCAAGGCAACATATGATAAAGATTACCCATAACAGCCGAAAAGCAATAAAGCCATAGAGCAAGCGCATCTTTAAAGTTCTGAAAGTTATTTAAATTCACGGCCATTAAAGTTGTTGGCGACATCAGATAACGAAAAAATTTCGAAGTACACATACGCTACCATGTGAGATTTCCCTATTTTTAGAAGACCAACAATTTCAAGTAAACATAGTTATAGACCACAGGTAGAGGGGAAGAACTGGTCGGGAAGAACAGTACATTAATCTTCCCACAATATTCAGGTGCGTTCACACATTATAGCACAATAAGCTATTGTGATTCGCGTGATGCAGCACCAATTATATCATTTGCAGAAGAAACGCATGAACAGCCTATAAAGAAGAAGTACTTTCAACGACAATTTCGGGCATTCAAAAATGGTTTGGTCACGCTTCCTAGTTTTAAAGAACAATTGTACAGTAAACAAACGTAGGGAAAAGTTTATGATCTTGAAAAAAAGGATCTGAAAAGATGTAAGTTTCGTGGATAAGTAATCAAAAGAAAGATTTTTATAGAATTTTGAATGGCAATCACGTGAAAAGAATTTTGCTAACGGAAGTTTTAGTAAACAGCAAAAGTCGCTGAGCGAAAACTGCGTCACTCTGAACTTTACAAAAATTGAAGGAAGTGATGTTGACATAAATTAGACAGTCTCAACGTTGACAACTATATGTGATGGGTAGTGAACGCCAAGCTGGTACTAGGCGGTGGCTTTCACATACACCGTAAATTTAACACTTCCCATAGGGCAATTGCATCACTTTCAACAGAGTTTGTAACCTGCCAAGCCATATATCAGGCAATATAATCCCAAACAACTTCCATTGAGTCTCAGCTAGGTACCAGCACCCATAAAGATTTTTTGAAGCCTCCTACGAGAAATTGAAAACAAACTTTTTCGCGGAGGACAACGGCCCGCTCTACCTTGTCGCGCAGCCAACGTTCGGTCTCGCTTTGACATACCGGCTTCTAGTGCCTTTAATAGTTCCTCCTGAGTTGACCTTTCCTGACCCATCGGAAAGCGCTTTAGACGCCTCATCAGTTGCGACGTCCGTACTGCTGTGAATGGATCCTTGCTGTGTCCTTTGCAAACTGGGAGTTAGTGTTGCACTTCCTCCACTCACATTGGCAGCAGGTAAAGATGGGATGTCGGCAGATATTTTTTCAGGTGCAGCATCATTCGGTGAAGTTACATTTCCTGTCTCTGCTGACGCATTGTGGATGCTTCTGTCAGGGTCTGGATTTTGGGATAACCCTGATATTAAGGGGCGTTGCGACGAAGAGAGCTCAGTTGAAGGAATCGACGCACAGTTATTGGAGGCAGCCAATTCAGAAGTACAGCGGGTAGACGAATGTATGATACGAACCTTTGGATACGAAGAATCTGAATCGCGTCCCAAAGCTGCCATCGCAGCAAGTCCTGTAACGTTCTGCAGCCGTCCACGACAGCTTCGCTTTGCCACTCGTTCATTCCCATTCGCTACAGCAGATCTTTTTCTCTGATCAGTCACAGTCGTTGAACCGTTTGCTTCCAATGCCGAAGATAACTGTTGATTGCCGGGATCCGATTGCGCAGACAGCTCTTTTTCTGTGCTACCAACATCTCTCAGTGCCACAAGTTCATCACCCTTCAAGTTTGGACGCGTCGTTGTGTAAAGATTTCCAGCACCTGACGATACCACTACTTCAGGTTTCCTTGAAACATCCTCTTCGACCAGAACAGTCAAATTAGTGTCTGCTTGCTCCGAAATCGGCATAACGGATTTAGAAGCAATTCGCTTAGCCGTGCACACGTTTAGAGGAACTTTTGTACAGCGAACTCTGATTGCTGGTGGCTCTGCCGTTTCCGGCATCTCCGGTTTTCCTTCCTCAACAATAACGCACGACTTCCGACCTTGTTGCTTCGAAGCAGAAACAATATTACTAGAATCTTTTCCCAGATTTTCTATTGCCCCAATTTCAGTCGCCGATGAGGTCAGCGTGCCTATAGTATTCAGATCAGCTGAATCGGAGGATGCGTCAACTGGGTGGCGTGCTGTATTCTTTTTCCCACTCGCCGTGGCCAAGTTAGGCGGCAATTTGACGTATCTACCTCTGCTCATTCGAGAGGAATTCCGTTTTAACTGTCTCTCACCACTGCAGTTTTCAATTGCTTGACTAGAACTGTCTGCTTCCTCTCCTCTAAGACCAGCGTCAGTTCTTTCTGCGACAAGAATAACCTCCCTTGTTGCCTTTGAAGACATCAATTCACTGAAAACTCGACAATTACCAACGTGGGCCCTCATTGCCGGAAGTTGTTTTTATGCAAGGATTAAAAATGACAAGAACCGACTGTAACAAATATGAGCTCAAAATAGAAACACTAGAACTAACATTCCCGTGAGATAACCGCAAAGTTAATCACGGTGTTTCAGAAAGAAATTGAAGCGGACTTCAGCTGTCATCAATTTTCTGCAGAGGGTACAGCTTCTTCACAGGACTAACAAACGTGTCCATAAAAGTGTGCGCTCAGTTGAAATACTGGAGATATCTAACAAGTTGAACGATCTCATTATTCGCAGCACGCTTGGGCATAGCTTATGCAGCAAGGATGTCACTGAGAACGAACCAAAGTGCACTCGGCAAGAGGGAGATGTTTCACCGGACGCTATCGCTGGGAATAAATTCGAGGCGATAGCATAATCTTGGCTCTAAACTGTATGCATTACGACCAACTACAGAAACTACGTGCCGCCCTCATATTCATTTAATTTCCCATTCGTTCTTTTGCTGCGTTGCAAACGGGAGTGCTTTTATAGATGAGAGGAATTCTGCGGCACAGTTCTGAAGGCTTTCAAACCTTATTGCTTACGAGACAAATCACCACGCTGCCAAGCTAAAAGTTAGCTCGAAATCATGACGCATAAACCCAGAAAGCGAAAGGCGAAAAAGAATTTGTTTATAGCGTTTGCCGCAAACTCGGAACCATCGATTTCTGATCCAGCACATTCCAACGCAGGATCCTAATTGAAATAACAGCCAAACTCCTAGATGAACACCATGATCGCAGTAAGTATAACTACGATAAAATAAGGGGTGAAAGGCTTCACACGCGCTGCTTACATCGATATACCAGTGTAAAGAGTGCAATGCAACGATGCATGCGTCCGTCAAGAGCTCTTCCAATACAATGCTTACTACAAGCTCCTTCTTGCCGAGCATTTGTTTCAAACAAAACAATATGCACAGGACGTGGGGCGAGGATGAGGAAAGAAGAAAAGGATTAGGCAGCGATTCCATTCCCTTCAGTGGAAACGTCAGGAAAAACCAGGCAACTCTATTAGCCAATAAAAATCGATTCCGGTTCATTTTGCTCGATACTAATTAACGCAGAAAAAAGGACCACAGTTCCCATTCTTCCCGCAAAATAAAATAACCATTCGATGCAAATCTACGCAGAGATGAAAACTGATGACTTGTAACAGCTGCTTCAAACGCTATTTCGGGTAATAATTGAAGCAGGTGCCTATTTTCTGCAAAAATAGCTTTTCAAAGTATAAAAAGTGGTTTCTGGACCTTCCTTTAAATGTTGGAATTCTGGACTCATTACAAGCTGATTCGATTTACCTCGTGCACAGATGCTTCAAAGTGGTTTTCCCAAATCAGCTCGACTGGTAAAGCGCTCTTATCAATCTGGTCTAAAAGTTTACATCCATCCAAGATTTTAATACACAGTAACGTCGAGAGAAACATCTATCGCGCTGCTCGTAACCAATATAAGCATAATACCGAACTGTATGAAGCGAGTAAAATAACCTCTGGCTCTGTGGTAGTAATGAAGCTTTTTTACGAATGTCATCGTCGTTGAAGTGAACGCTGATCGGTGACATTTGATTGCCATTCTCTAAAGAGTCAATTTATGTTTTACAATCAATACCAAATATTGTTCATCGTAAATTCCTCTAACGTAACATCACAGCATCGATAGTGACACAATTCTATGCTGGTAAACAAGCAGCCTCGTTGTAGCATATTATCAACTGTTATTCTACCTCAAACGGTTAAAACTCGTAGCAACATAACCCTATCGGCATTACTCTGCAGGCTTAAGGTCTGTGCACAGCACAACGCGGTCTTCTTTACAATGCCACAGTGGAAAGAAGCGCACAGCGCACATGAATGGTATAAAACTACCTACCTATCATTGGAAAGAACAGGCAGCAATACAAAAGTGAAACAATATATCGTACATGCACGCAATTCAGTAATCTACTTGGAAAACGTCACGAAAAGCTGGATTAACGACGTGAGGAAGCTAATAAATTGGAATACCCATACATCAGCTGATTTTTGATACATATCGCCTATATAGTCAACCTTTTATAAGTCAGTTGACAAATTAAAAGACCAAAAGGTGTACCCTCAGAGGACGGCTTTTCTTGCTTCACCACATTCAGCGAATGTCGATTCAGAGAGCCGGAGTTCCTAAACCGAGTCGTGTTTGTGAATCGAGACCAAGGAAGTCGGGGAAGAAGTTTGATCTCGGTACTTTTATGATCCAATTCCTGCAAAACTACTCTATTCTCTGAAGAGATTTTCATTTTCGATTACATCTTTCACTGATGAAACGTGATGGTCGTTCGTAGGAACAGCGATCAGTGGTCGGAAAGACAAGTAAAGATTAACGAGTGAGCGTCGTCTGGCCTGGTTAGAACTGAATTCGTTCAATGCGAATTCTTGATTGTTGGTGGGCTCCTTTTATTCAGTTTGTAAGGAATGAGTTCAAAACTGCAATCATATTTCCTCCGAGGAACATCGCCATTTAGTGGACAAATGATAGGCTAATAACGACGCTAATGTGCACAGTGCATTTACGTTACCGCATTGAACGCAACAAAGAAGTGAATCGAGATAAACATATGCATAGTCTGCCTAAAGCCAATATTCTCATCGCATTTTAGACACAATCGCACTCCCTATTCTTCATGGGCATCCCTTGTTCGACATCAATCGCCCCTTCAAACAAGCATTAAAATCTGAACATCAAACCTCGGTGGAAATAAAACTTGAATTCGATCACTCTAAAAACGCAAACAGAAAGAGAGAAATGACTGAGCATCAAGGTGGCGTTTTTTGAGTAAAACGTTAATGTCAAAATTCCACACTGAGATCACATATAAGTACCATCTCTGCCAGATTGTCTCGCATCCACCGCAACACAAAAAACGCTGGAAGAGCCGCTCACCACAATTTTTATTTTATTTTATTTTTTTATTTTTTGAACAATAAAGAGGCCACAATTATATGCACAGTAGTGAAATACAGAATACGTTTCGTAAGAGGCGAAAAAAAGCAAAGGTAAAATCAAATGAACAAAATGATCAACCTTGTTGTCAGAGAAAACTGCAGCGTTCGAATGATCAGTGGGCGCCCTTGGTGATAAAGCACCGCTGTATTCCGGTGACTGCTCATTTTTTAAAGCGTTTTCACCACCCGGAGTACCTCCACCTAGACAGGAAATGATTTCTGTCCGAGTGGGATAAAACGGCTTCAGTGCAGTGCCCTCTGAATCCTCGATTTCTTTCAGAATCTCGTAGTTAATTTTATTTGATAATCTCTTCTCCTGAAAGAAAGTCTGTTCATTCGATCAAGTTTGAATGTTGATCACATATCACAGCAGCAAAAGACTCAAAGCGTGCAAAAAGTAAGTCGTAATATCTCAGGTGGAAACTATTCATTTAAGCAAGCAGCACAAAATATAGACTAGCTAATATCCTTTCGATAGATGGATGCCCAAAACAATGACAGATAAGCACCACATGAAACAGCTAACTGCACAGGGTGCGTAACCCGTAGTGAGCCAACTAGCGAACTACATTCGCCAATACAAAAGCAATGTGGAACATATGAAAGGAATGCGCCTCTTCCATAATGCTTTTAAAAATTTCCCATTTAACAAATACAGCACGTGCTTGAAACTTTTCAAACTGTCGTTCAAATTCATACGTGTTCTATTTGCTAGCATCCTCCTATTTAATAAACGTTCAAATTCTATTTATATATGCAAAGCTGATAACTCATTAATGCAGTTGCTATGCTGCAACTGCAGCAACCAGGTGCATGCAGTATAAAATTTCTTGCTTCAGTAGACGAGTCAACGGATGTGTTTACCCCCTTAGCCAAAAAGCAGAATTCTATCTGAAGCAAATGCCATTTCCGATGTGAGGATGCAAAGTTGTGTTTGCAAAGCTCACTATTGCGAATGCAGTGCTTCTGCGCTTGTGTGCTTGCACATCTGCTCCTCTATCTTGCAGCAACGAAATCTGATGGGTGCCTGTCTCGTAGATCATAGCGAAAAGAGTTAGAAACATTTAAAGCTGCCAACAATCATATTTTATATGCCATAAAAGCGTGAAGAAGAATGACGGAGCAGTTGACAGGATAAGCAGTTTTGCATTCCACTCATCACTAATGCTTGCACTTTTAACATATCTGCTACTCGCATAAACCACCACAAAAGATCCCTTCTGCTACTCGATCGATGTGAAACAAAAATCCAACCGATTTAAAACGCAGGCAAATCTTCTGCTACTTAAAACTACTGAACGGACATCCCACCCGCTTTTGCAAAGTACACATATATGTGCATGTACCTGCATAATCATGTCTCAATAAAACATCATCGTAAAAAAATTGACACTTAAATTATTAAAGTGACGAGGTGAACAGACGGAGCGCGAAATATATTCAGGTCCTTGGAGATGCGTTCCATCGGCTTAAACAGCCAGCAATGGCCCTCTTCTATTATCGTATTTCAGATCACATCAATCGACTTTATAAGGATTAGACTCTCGTTGCGTCGAATTTTGTTAGGTGCAACATATTCGTTACTATTCTTTTGAAGTGCGATTTCAAGACAGCTCCTATAGCACCTAACAGGATTTATCATCAGAGATTTAAAAAAGAAACGCACCTGAATAACCTTGACCATTGCCTCCTGAACAGTGGAAGCTACAATTGGCTCCTTTTTCTTGGCTGCACCACTCGACTTTTTTCGTTTCTTCTTTGCCGTACCCTCCTTTTCTTTCTCCTCTTCTTCTGCTCGTTCTCGCTCTCTAAAAGCATTAGTGCTAACCGAAGAGGTGCACTTTTATGAACAAATCGCTCTCAACTACATTCTATTCTGCATGTTTAGTGAAGCTTACTTGAATATATGCTACTTATGGCTGGGAAGAGACTCCATTCACCTTTATGAGTCGAAAATTTATGCTTTTTCATTGTTGCAAACGTATTTCTGCAATGAAGCACGCCAACTTTTTGAAAACCGCTTTGCTCTCGGCACTGTTTAAATGCCTGCTAGATTGGAAACCTAAATAACTCAATTTCTAGCCTTATAATTCTTAAAATACCTGGTCAACAATGTGAACTTCGATCCTGAATTAAAAGAAAAAAAAACTGCAACTCAGCTGTAAACACCGAAATCAGGCACAGGGAATGCCAAACAACATAAAAAGAAACGAAGAATTATTTCGTTAGCAGAATCTGTGAAAAACAGCGCAACCATTTGAAACAGTTCTCGTATTTCAGAATCTAGCAAAAATCTGCCACGGAATTGTACATTCATGAAGAAAATTCGACGGCACCAAAAAAAACGCCCGATGGCGCAGCGGCACGACGTATGCCTACACCTCGCTGCTCGACGGCTCAGCACCGCCCACCATGTCCGCGAAAAACAAACCCGCTACCACAAAGCAGCGAACTGCGCTGTGCGTGATTGCAGTCACCTAATAAATTAACAAAATATTTCCATCCGCTAGTCAAACTTACTCCTCTACTTATTTCGCTCCCCAAATTTAATTATACTCCACTCCTCCACCACAAAGAAAGTTAGTTTTGAGCAAAATACAGTTCCTCTCCTCCAGATTTTCAGCTAGTGGTTATAGGAAACGTCGAGTGCAAGATGTATTCAAATGCCGTTTCGTTGACCACCGGGCCAGATTTGCATAATGACATATGAGATAACCGGGCACAATGGTTAAACCTTTTCTGTTGCATGCATTCACCAGCGATCATTAATACAAGATGGAATTTTTGCAACTCAATGCGCATAAAACTGCGATGATCGCATTTCTTTTGAAATGGATTTAATAACAGGAAAATAAAAGACAGTGCAAGAGAAGAAAGGTAATGACGCTATTTAAATGCAAATTCGGGTGGTTGAGTAGACTACTGAGTGAGCGACAGGTCATATGAACAATAAATATGCAAAACAATGGACGCATCGATGGACAAACACTAGCAGTTGTTATATACGTTGCATTCATTTCATCCAGTCTTTGATCCGTTTATTCTTGGTACATAGAAATAATAATGACACCAGATTTCATGAATACAGTCTTTTATATAGGCCCAGTAGGAATGTCGTAGGAAGCGTATTGAAAAGGAACAGGCTACTACCGTGAAATCCGCTTAAATATCGGTTTAGAGTTTACGTGAAGAGTATACAAAGGCACAATACTTCTGTGGCAAAAATTCATGTTTTGTACGTGGACATATCGCACAAGCACGATGCAGCACTACATTAGATGAAGAAGGCAAAACGATGACAACAACAACAACAAAAAGTTTTGAAATATACATCTGTGCGAAGTCGAATTAAACGATGCAACAAACCTGCGCTCCATTTCAGCGAGATGCTCCTTGTTTAATTTCATCCACAAACGTGACTTCATCTCTGCTTCTTCCCTTGACAGAATGTATGTATCGATTTCATCGTCATCTATTCCTGCAAAAAAAAGTTATTGATAATTCAGGCGACTAACACGTCAGGTGTAGTAGTGACGGCCACAAAGTTGCTCCAAGGGGGGGGGGGGTAGAAGGAGACCTTATTAACCGCCGTAAAATATCACATTCTGCTGCAAAAGCGATTTGAAAAATACTTCGAACAAAGCAATGGAAGCAAATCAACGGATATGAACTACTTCCACAATCACAGATACAGACGACTTGAGCATCACGTCATATCCGTAAAAACAAAACATTGTGTGGCACTCAGTCAATTTCTTTCATGCTGAACAGCGATAATCCACCTCAAAATTTTGTTGCTGTGCGAACAACAATTTCTCTTATTTCATGCCCCATCCAAATAAAAAAGCAAGAAAGGGAGCAACAAACAAAGAAGAAAAGGAAACTGGCTGACAGCCATCTAAAGGAAACGGGGATTACATTAGCTCATGGAACTGAAGAAATTAGCAAGAAAGATGGAAACCTTCGAGGTCCAATTCGCCGTTGCTGCTCTCTTCGAAATGGTCAACCTGTTTTGACGGAAGCGGCTGTGGCTTCAGAGGATCTGAGATTCCAAGACTTTCGAGTGTAGGAGCGTAGCAAGAAGACATCCCGGCCACCTGTCTTAAAAGAAAACACACGTTGACTGATTCGTCAACAAAGGCATTCTTGTAATCTACTCCAAGCGAAGAAAGGAATGAAAAGAAATTGTGATTCCACATTCAAGCGCAAAAAAAAAAACGCACATTCAGACGTGATTCTTTGGAAGTAGCAGACTCAGCAGAGAAAGGCCCACTCATCTAAGATTGCCCTAAAAAATTCACACCTGTTGTTCGAAATTATGATGCTAAAATGTAGCTGCATAAATTGCAACTCCCAGCGCTGTTACAATACTAATTGCACAGGTAATCTGAATGCATCTAAATTCTACTTTCAGTGTTTGAAAAACTATCGGTGAGACTGTCACTCAAAATGTGAAACATACCGACAACAAAGAATTCATACACTCTTCGAAAGGTGCAAAAAATTCGTACGAAAAGAGAGAAAATATTTTTAATAGGACTGAGTACACGGACAAGGCTCACATCTTCTTTTGCAAATTTAACGCATTTTTTAAGTTTTGTTGGAAGAGTTTCAAACTCTCAACTATGAATAAAACATTCACGACAACACTCATTAAATGTCCAAAAAGTGCAAAGTGTTAAATGAACCTTCGTGAAAGAAATACCAATTGGATGTTCGCAGCTATAAATGTTCACCGAAAAGCTATTCAATGGTCGTTTTCATTAGGAACTTATGAGTCTATTCACTGACCATTTACAGAATGCGCAATAAAACGAAAAATTCGCGTTCACCTTTGCCGTTCGTCACAAGCGTCGAATGCCATTTCAACGATTTCGTCACGAACCAAGGGATCGGCTAAGCGCAATTCTGGGGACTCCTTCACCAGCGATTCACTCATCATTTTTGCATAAGGTGTCTTCTTGAACTTCTCACGACGTTTCTTTTCTAGTGCCTTCTCAACCTCCTCTTCAAGTGGCTCCACCTGAAATGGCTTCATCCATATAAAAACTGCTTCATCTAATTCAATGCTGTTGCGTCCCCCATAATAGCGGAAACAGCTGAGAATGCAAAATTTACTCAGCAAACGATATCGTGGGTGTGGATCGAACTGACTTCAACACTTCTTTGCCATATGCGTCTACACATAACAATATTAACTCACCACGTTATCCCCATTGACCAGTTATAACCCTCGAAACGCAACGATGCTGAATAATAAATGGGAAGCAATAAACAAGAAATCACATCGACCTCTAACTCAATCTTTTTCGCTGTTTCTTCTTCCTTACGCTTCAGCTGTTCACGAGCCTTGCGCCTGGATTCTCGAAAAGCTGGAGGGTCTTCGCAATGCTCCTAAAAGAAAAATTATTTCTGCACTTTATCTGCATGCGACAATTTGCTAAGCCGTTTAAACTAAAAGTTCCAACGTCTCAAAATGACTCCACTGAAACGCTAAGTACTCCATTTACAATACATCAGTACACGAAAGATGGGCACATTTCCTTCCCTTCCCGTAATCTTGGTCTTTCATCTGTTTCGGCGTCGGAGTTAGCAGACAACACAGACACTCACAAAAGAATAGTCGTTCGCAGATACTTATTTTCGGCCTGAGATGTGTTGTCATTTTATTTCATATTGCGGTGCAGTTACACCAATACATGGAACTTTTTGCGGATAGGACGGCATTAATTACTTTGAACGGTTATTCATCTTACGCACCCTCTTCGGGAAGGATTAGCACGCCCCATTCTGTTGCAGTCAAGACGCTGAGAAGTTGCTTAATGCAACTGGTCTTACTTGACGTTCTAGAAATTGCTAATAGCACTACCGAATGAACGAAATTCGTACAGTCACAAATTCCCACTTCTTTGGCATTTTTGAGAAAACTTTTTTGTAGGTCTTTGCAATTTCTTTAGGACCTTTCTGACTTATTCTTTATGAAAATGTTTTCTAAAAAAACCAGGTGATCTTTTCTTCCCCAAACCAATACGTCACCTCTTGGATCACCAACGCCTAAAAACCAACTCCGATCCGGGATGTGACTTGTCTGTTAATCACCACAACTGCTTAGTTAACAAGCGCCAAAAACTTGTTACATAACAGGCGATTCCATCTTGGCGATATAATCAACAGTCGCCAAAACTTTTAAGAAGCAGAAAATTAAAGCGAAGAGACGCTCAAAAATTCATAAGAGATAATATGCCAATGAAAGTCTGACCAAGTCAACGGTAGTGAACTCATCGATTGTTAGCTCACTAGAGGGAGTTTTGCCGAATTCATCAAGCCTCTTTCTGACAACGGTCTCACTTATATGTACAACCCGGACGATATCCCCAATGGTGCGATTGAAGTTGTAGCACCTTGCCGCCAGAACCAACGCCGCACCACAGAGCCCAGTTGGGCGACGTCCTGTAGCGATCCAGTCCCGCTTCATTCGCTGCACCAAACGAGTCGCAAGAGACACCACCTGCAAACAATTTTCGCAGAAGATGAAATCACCGCTCTAGCAACAAAACAACCTGCAAATGAACAGATCGACTCGTCTGGATACAACGTTTGTTGTATTGGCAGGCAAGTTCTGGCAATGAAAACAAATTGCCTATCAACAAACCTCTTTTTCCTTCTCTCCAAATTCCAAAAGAACCGCGAATCGAAGGATATATAAGCATGGATCTGTAGTGGGCAGGTTAATTTTCAATGAGCGAGCCAAGAAGTTCAGCGTGCGTCCCAAATCGAACACATTCACCTAAAATTTGCGATATATATAACCGATTTGAATGAAGCGTTTTCAACGATGGGAAACAACAGAAAGTGTACCTCGCCATCAACATGGTTAAGTGGAACTCTCTTAAGAAAGCACAATGAGGTTTCACCCCTCCACTTTGTTGCCACCGGTTTTCCTTTCAAGAATTTGAAGTGTTAGATTAAACCAACGAATTAGAATCATTGAAAAAATGTGAATAATTTCACAGAAAGTGTAAATTTTTTCGACAAACTACCCACAGTAATGTACCCTTAGCACCCCTTCCCACCAGATGGGGAAGCTATATCCCACCTACGCTAGCATTCTTCCAATTGTTTACCTAACCAAAAGTGCGAAGGCTTCCTGATACAGATCCCTCTTTCTATTCAGAAAAAAAAAAAACGCCTCGAGTCACAGCACCTACCTCACAGAAGCCTGCTCTCAACCTTTGGGAAATATAACATGCAAGCTTGAACCGCACAGTGGGTACTTAGAACTTTAGCTAGGATGCAAGATGTTGCAATAACTTGCGTCAGCTAGTATCTTTTGATGAAATCTCATCAAATAGGCTATCAGTGACAAAGCAGCATAAGGCTGATCAACGAATTCAACGAGCCTGAGTGACATCGCTGAAATCGAGCAGCAGGTGAGCGGTATTCTCGAGACGACACGTCATGTAAAGGCAAGCTGCCACTACATGCGAACGCACCCGACCACGAGTGAAGTTACGGGAGACACACATTTTGAAGAAGTTATATGCAGTATCGATGCAGTGCTGATTTATACGCAATTGACTTGCTATCTACAACAGAACGAAACTTTTGGTATGGAGAAGCGATGGCCCTGATGAAATCACTTCATCAATCACACAAGAAAAAATGAGGCAGCAAGCACACAAATGCTTGGGAATAACTGACATAACTGCTTTTTAACAGGATTAGTAGCACTGTGGGGAGTATGTAACCGAACATCAAAAAATTCAAAAGCCATCTTCGATCCCCAAAAAGGTGTTTTCAACAAGACTTATCGAGATTGATGAAATACGTATCAGTGCTTTCATATACCTCTCTCTATGAAGGTGCAACGAAGTCCATATCTGAGGTTGCAAAAAGACAATTTTCAAATAAATGTTTCAAGTAAAGAAGAAAATTGCAAAACACAGTTAAAAATTTAAAAAATTAAAGCAAAACCCTAGCATAACGGCTTTTGAGAGGCGAAGATCTAAAGTTTCGAGATTGTTAGCGGAATGCAAGAAAAACGAAGAGCAACAAGCTTCCCAATTCCCAGTGACTTGGTTCGAACTTTAATTTCATTGCCCACAGGAATATATTCGAAGTTAGGCTAAAGGACAGCTTACCATTGCAAGTTCGACAGGACTGACTCAGCAAGCATCACCGCTCGAATTTTACTTCCCAAAACGTGATTAAATCAAGGATGACGACTAGTGGATTAAGAGTGCTCGCCAGCAGGACTTCAAGTATATCAGAGAGATAGTACATATCCTGCATCTAATAACGCAAACACCTAGGGTAGCGTAACTGCGAAATGCAACTTCAATAATCACCCCTTCAATGAGCTTCTTTCCTTTCATATAGGTTACTTCTCTGGACTCTTGGTGCATAAGGCCCGGCACGCCAGAAAGAGTATGTCGCTGTGCACGGTCGTGAGAAACGAATTGACCTGAACAAATCGAGGTTACAACTATACTCACAGCGTTCGTGGCTTACTGGGTCTACCAATCTTGTTTTCAGTGTGACTACTGGACGTTGCAGATCCGGATGGTCCCACACGATAGAATTTGCTAGCATCCCTAAATTGCAAAATTCGGTGGTTTCCATCACTGATTCATTCTGAAAGTGCAGCCGCATTCTGCCAGTGCCACTGAAACTTAGCGGTGCGCAATTAAGCGAAAGCAGGAAAGACGCAGCTATAACCTATCACCGAAGCACACTATGCCACCGGAACGCATATCAAATAGATTAATTTGAACAGTATAATGCGGCCAGTGGTCGGTGAGTGGATCGCATTATCGAGTATTTTAAAGAGGAGGGAGAAGCCATGGTGCATATTGGCTGGGTCAGTATATACTATTTCCGCATTGACATGTAAGCACACAAGGTGCATTTTCTCGAAAGGATGCACAATTCTTTCTCCAATTCTCACCTCAAACATTTTTTCGGGGCAAATGGTGGGCTGACAAGCCGGGTGATGAATAAATAGAAAGAAGGGAAGTATTTCACCCTTGAGAATCTTCTTAACCTCCAACAACCAGCAAATACACTCATTAGCGTTAAGCTGCGTGTAGGAAAATAAACGTCCTAAGAGCATAGAAAAAGGGACATCGACAAAGCACCAAGCAAGATTCTTTTTTTTTTTTTTATCTAAGTGCTAAAAAAAAAAGTTCATTTTTTGCGAAATCGGAGAATTGAAGGTTAATCAAACAACTGAAAAAATGCCGACTGTCCCAAATGTAGCAGCACCAAAATTTATTTATAAAACGAAGTTGTAAAAATATATGTGTACAAATATAAAAAAAGAAAAGGGAAGTTTAAAAGTACAACCCAAAAGTATCGCATAAGCGGAAATGAAATACAGCAACGATGTGCTCATAACTTAACACTCACCAACTAAAGTACTTCCACCTCCACTTCTTTCTTGATAAGTCACATCAGAAACAATCGTTGATTCCTCGAGCACCGTGCCGCAATTCATACATGTCGAATCACCTCGAGCCGCATCGTCATCGATATCAGAACTTCCGCAGTGCGGACAAGTGCGCCCCATTGTCTCACCCTTAACCAAAATTAGAAATACGAGATTTCAGAAGCAAGTTTCAAGTTTAAGTTTACGCCTTAAATCACAGACGCCTCCCCACCGAGCAACTCTATGGAATTCGTGTGTGTTGGTTTCTGGAAGGTGAGAATGGATGGGTTTAAATTTTCAAGCAATCAAATCCTCCCAGTGCAGCGCCCTATAAGCTTTGTATGCTGAAACTTTACCGCACTTTTTCTCACCTCTGTCGCTCTCTTCAAGACGGCTTTCAACGGCAGCTTGCGCGCCGCCTCCGAAAAACGGCTGCGTGTAGCACCTCGTCGTCGCCAACTACAGTGGGAAGGAGGAAGCTGGATGAGCTCATTTACGCTTCGAATCAATGAAAGAACAAAGTAAACCGTCGAACCCACTCTCACTCGATTTTATGCTCCAATCGGGGCCCACAGATGTAACTCCGTGGAAATGAAGGGAGGGCGCTCTTAGCGGAACCTCCCCCTAACCAAATGAATCAAGCTGTGCACAATAAAGTCCACTCACCCACCCAAATGAGCATCCCACATACACGAATGTTTCTGTGTTACTTTCCCGCTGCATGTGCCATCTGCTCTGGAGATAGCAAATGGAAAAATACATTGAGACAGCAACGAGAGTTAAGGCAGGTGACTTCACATTCACTTTACTTCATATAAAGGATGGGAAATTTACACTAAGAATGAAAGTAGTGATGGACGGACGTCGACCTGCGATGCGAGGAGTAAATGGAGAACTTCGGAGCATTGTTGAAATATCCAGCGATCCACTAATCCACTCTTTCCTCCCACTACTACAACCACCAGCAAAAAATGCTAGAATTATCGCAGCTTTATGGCTCCAAAGGACTAAAAATAGGGTGGGTATTTACTATGATGTGAAACATTTCTTAACTACTGTTCAGTTTT
Source organism: Baylisascaris schroederi (assembly GCA_006503575.1). Classification (NCBI taxonomy): domain Eukaryota; kingdom Metazoa; phylum Nematoda; class Chromadorea; order Rhabditida; family Ascarididae; genus Baylisascaris; species Baylisascaris schroederi. The sequence continues at coordinate 871,918 of QEWY01000823.1, forward strand.
TATTCAGCACAAGGCCCCCATCCTACACCGACTGTGGTGGAGATTTTGAATTTTCGGCACCAAACAGGAGGTTGCTATAGCCATGCTCCATGACCATGCGTACAAGGACCAATTTACCGTTCTATGCAGTGTGACGTTTGATCAATGCCACAGTGGAAAATGCCTTTTTTTGGAAATTCAAACCCGTAGCTGGAATGCTCTTTTTGGATCACGTAATCTTCGTCTTCCCTTCCCAGTACCTATAGCGCCACAGGCTGATATAACCTGTAACCGGATATTCCACAACTCTCTCCCCCCCCCCCCCCCCCCCCCCCCCCCCACCCCCCCCCTCACCCGTAATGTGTTCATGCAGCAACACCTGGCCAGCGATTTCCAGAAATCGACTCGCAGCATAACGTAAATGTTTTCGGAAAGAACATAAACTTCAAATTTAAGGTGTTTCGCGATGGTAAATTCGATAGGGAAGTGTGCTGCCGTAGAGATGCCTCGATTATTTTTTGTGGGAATCTATTCTAGTGTGTTGCTTAAATTTATGCTGGTCTATACAAAGCACGGTTAAGGTTTATCATAACAGTAGGAGTGGTCAATTTCGGGCAGAACCTTTCTGGATAAGGAGAACTGCCTACATTAGTATAACTAAAGAAAAGCCCGGAAATGTGCCTACAGCATTCTTTAGCGTATCACTGTAAAGAAAACAATCTGACAACTTGCCGGCTTCAACTCCTGTGTCGGTATACTAACAACTACGATTGGAAAAATCTTGTAAACCACCCAGTGGCGCGATACTGGATATCATGGCGCAAAGTCTCAACGCTGAAACTAGATGTACAGGAAAGGATTGATGACTTCAGCTGAACAATACGGCCAATACTTAGATGGCCAAAGTTGAAAGGGCTGCGACAGTATTAGCATTCGGCACCCCCAACGACCTTCAGCGATTACACCAAAAATTCTTCCGAGGACCAAGAATAGCGCAGACATCTGAGGGTTCAAGTGAATTCTGAGACCCTCCCCTTCCCAAACGAAACTTCTTGAGTTCAACAACGCACATGGGAAAATTTTTTAGGATAAAAACTACACTTCGCTATAAAGAATAGAAGGAAATTCGGCGCTATCATTGGTAACGTGTCGACAGCATATTGATTAGCTCCGGTCATCTGGATCCCCGTCATACCGACGTAGGAGGCGCAAAACGAGCGCACCCAGCTCTCTGCGTTGGGTGGATGAAGCAGCGCATTTTATTACTGCAAACACAGTCCAGCTATCATAAAATGCCGCAGCCAAAACTGCTGACTGACTATCACTAGGATGTTGAAGTCAGTTGCAGGAACAATATTGCAGGCAAATCCGATTGATTTCCTATAGTCTATTAATAAAGCAACAAAACCCATGTGGCGCTATCTTGTCTTTTAATGACTGTTTCAAACTTGCAATTGTTTTTGAATCCATTCGTCATGTTACATAACTTGCAGCGTTGATGGCAGCGCTGAAAAAACCTCCATATTTGAATTAGGAAATATCTGTGAAGTTGGTTCGGATTATCCTTCCCGTGAACGCCTAGAACTGCAGTTCCCGATGAAAAACTACTGCCGCAATAAGTGCAGCAAAAAAAAAAACATCAAAAATCAGAATAAAAACCAAAAAACCAAGATGGTTTAATTAAAGAAAATATTCGAAGAGCCGGTCCTTAATACTTCTACGTTCTATGCAAAGTGCTTATTTCACGGTGCAGCAATTGACCATAATGGCTACGTTAATGCAGAAGAGTAGTAATAATAAACAGCATAAATCAGCTGGTTCGAAAAGCCAAACGCAGTGAACGAATTGTCCCGAAAGAAAAAATACTCGCCTCTCATTCACAAAGGAACCTAAAGCCCTTGAAACAAGAATTCTGCACAGACGTCGTCGTATGGCATCTGTGTTTATACCGATTAAACCGTGGTGAAATGGGGATCATAGGCACAAGGTTTAGGAAGCGAGAATACTTGGTTCGACTTACGCGCCTAACGTCAGCGTAGGCTCGGCCACGCATGAGGAAATATAGGCTAGGTCACGCCCAAGCACAAACCGCAACCCCTTGGCAATACATCGGTATGAGCAGCTAGCTATAGACGACGGATCACCTGCTTGGATAGGTCTACTCTCGTTATCATGACGTTTACTCGACAACGAATTCAGTCATCTCGACCCCCTACAAGCTGCTCTGGCGACATGTTTGAATGTGTGCTCGAGCTAGGGTCGAAATAGACGCACGTATGACATCGGTTATTGTCCTCCCACCTTCTATCACACCTTTCCCCTTCAGTGAAGCATGGTGGCCAAACTTCCTTACTTACAATCAAATACCAAGACTTCAGATCCCAATTATTTCAAATTATATGCAACGAACTACGCGACTTCATAGTAATGATAATGATCTTTATTCACACGATAAAGAAAGCATGGAAGTACATCTACAATATATATAGAGGGGAACAAAGCATATGTAAGATTAACATTGCACGCAATCAAGCGTTTCAGTACTCAAAAGTTGGTTAACGAAAGCAAATATTAGAGGTCATAAGGAATAGAGACATGTAGGAACGTTGAAGCAAGCAAATATTTGTGGTAGTTGGTCATAACTGATATAAGGCGCATATCTGCGATAAACCACACTGCTCTAAACGTCTCTTAAAGCAGACGGCTTATGAAACCACTTATTACGTAAAGAATGGAACCACGAAAACAATTAAACATGAGCACAGAATGCTGTCAACATCACCAAGGCAAGCGGCTCGTTCGAACATCGTTCGCATAATACGAGAGCACTGCGATCTTTTCGTTGCGAGAACAAGCAGCTAGTGTCAAACGTTACAGCCCAATGCTGGCCTATTCATGTACACAACAAACACGATGCAAAATGGACTCAAGGATGTGTCCATTGCTTCGTAACTAGAGAAGATCGAGGAAAAAAAAGAAGAGAAAACGACGCGACATGCACTGGAAGTGTTTTCTTTGTGAGCCTGCATATTAGAGTTGAAGCAAAATGGGCTATTGGCAGGTAAACGTGGGATGACAGTATTTTAAAAAACGCTCGAAAGTTGTGGTTGAAATATGCTTGAATCTCCTCATCACCGATTGCTATCAACATGGATCTTATTAATTTCCTAGCCAAGAATGGATAATTCATGCCGAATATCTGAAATGCCTATTCACTCCAATTGTTCAACATTTTACGGTGTTTGCATCTTCCACAAGACCCGCCTTGTCGATACGATCATTCCCACTACCCGTCCGTCAAGAGAAACACCTTCGGTGGGTCGATGTCCTATGCATTTATTTCCATTCTATCTCTACAGAGCTCTGTTTTACCATAATGTCATTGATTCTGACGCTCTACCTTATGTTGCAAAGCAGTATTTCTTCCGTCCGAAAAAAAAATAGTGGTAGAGCACGTATTCCAATCATTTCAACGTACCGGCAAAGGAAGCTCTCCAGCGAACAGAACTGCTGTAGGATAGTGCGCACGTGATGAACGAATTGGATTGGTTGTGAAGAGTAGATGAGCGACGGATTTTGACAAGTCCGAACAACGGCGCATTTTTCAAATATTCTCGAATGTAAAGTGCGAAAGCAGCTTAAGATGGATTTATTTGAGGATATATTTCGTATCTAACGAGAAGGTCAGGGACTGCTACACTATGTGCGCACAAATATTCTTAAGGAAACCCGCGACGATATAACCACACTTCCGAAAAGACATCAGTCTCATCGATGCAATAAAAGAATTGCAAAGGGCATTAAAGTCTAATGTGCACACTTGAATGGTGAAAACATAAACACCGTCATTTTCACGTATTCAGGGAGGTAACATAGAAGCAGCAAAGAACAACCAATGGTGATGCTTCCATATTCCGAATCATCTGTACTCAGTAAGAGGGTGACCATATAGCATTGCCCTTTTTCAGTACCTCTCAGTTCTACATTGTCATAGCAAATCAGCATATCGAAAGCAGACGCACTAGCGCTCATGCTTTGCATTGAACGTCTCCATTCTCTATCATGTTTTCCATGCTTCGACTCGCAACTCGGTCAGGCATGAGGTTTATTTCACTTTCGCGGGTCCTTCAAGGAAAATTACAGGAAGATGCTGAAAGGGAAATCTTTGTCTCCGTTGAAGTGATGACTCTTGAGCCAGTGAGCAGTGTATATATCCTTTGATTTCGTTTTCAGTAGAATCACAATAACAATATTGTTAAGTGATCTCTCGATTCTCGTTGATATCGATTCCCTTTCACAAATCGAAAAATTCAAGTCAAATTTTTTGATTTTGTCGACACATAGAAGGTGCTAATCCCAATCCTAATACAGAAATGTGCTATATGCAAAGTCAACGGGATTGTGGGAAAATGAAGAGAAGGGAAGTAATATCTGCAAACCAAAAACTCTTTTGTTCATGAAATATTTCTACTTTGGATACGAGTCAAATCCACTTCAGATCCGGAGTAGCGATTTGGATGCGGGATTTAATTCCAATTTTCTATGTTATACCGTTGCTATTTCAAGCTGTAATTTTTTGATTTTGTCGGCACATAGAAAGTGCTAATCTTAATCCTAATAGAGAAATATGCAATATGCTGTAATAAGTTGTAACTTACTCTAATAGAGAATATTTAACACAAAAATAGTAATCGCAGTGAAGAACGATTCCAATACAGCGTCCATGACAGATTTCGTTGAAAACGAGGGACCGCCCAAAATGATAGCGTTCCCCTAATTTCATTTCCTTTGCGCAAAATATATTTCTTTTTATTTGTTAGTGTCGTCAACACACTAAATTGCACTATTTTTTAAAACGTTGAACTGAAAGTGAATATTGTGAATTCGAATCCTTTCGCTATACGTACTAAAAGTTCTCCAACGACATATTAGCTCGTTCTGTCAACTTTCAGGCGTTGCTCACAGTCAGTTAATTTAAATCATCTCACATAGATGTAAGTCTCGATTTTGACCCAACTAGATAAATATAGATTTTGATCATCGGCTTCCGATTTCATCGACGCGATATTCAGTTTTATTTGAGTTTTTGAATAGTCATCTGGTTTTTCGCAGACGAAAATAGAGGAAGAGCCTAATGCACATATATTCCTAAGCTGCCAACTCAACCACTCATCAAATTGGTGTCTGCGATTCAAAAAGAGTAGAATATCGGACCCGCTATGTTTTTTGCCGATTAAGGGAAATGATTAAAAGCATATTGAAAGCGCGAAGAAGCAATTAACTAGGCAGTGGTGCATTGCGTTTGAATAAGAAGGCGTTCGATTCATGAAAAACAAAGCAACAAACTGATTTTGACGACGTTTTATGATTTGGTTTTTTTCGTTCTAGTTAAGTCACAACCTTAATGGAAATTCTGTATGGAAACACTGAGAGTGCAGACGACCCTTCGATAAATGTTCGCACTTCTACGTACTCAGTGAAACGGAAACACTGTTTAATTCTCGAGCACTTTTTCTCCGATGTGCTTGAAAACAAGTATCACTGAATGTGTGCATGAGCTGATACTGCCATCACTTGATGCATTTTCGTTTGTAAATCATTGTTTGCAGTGTTGTGTGATGGGAACATGTGTTTTGTGTGAATTCAATTCGGTACTGTCAATGTGGGTGTCAGTTCCAATTCAAGCTTGAATCATGCCACGGCACTCCTTAGAGGCGTTATCGGGCGTGTTGAATAGCAATCATACACTCTTTAAATGATGCCTCGTCATACGGTTACTATGCAAATCGCTGTGATTCTTAAAGAAAGCATTATGGTGATACTTCCCACTCTTGCATAACATCAATTTTATGACCGCTAATACTAAGGAGCAGCGGAAGAGCTGGAAATTTTCGAAGTTATCTTGTTAGCACTATTCATTGCATTGATGCTACCCTTGATGGCCTATATGCCCACCCCCACACAGCGAAATACCGCTGCTGGTCTCACTCCTCTTTGGCACAATCAGATTGTAATATGAACTCCGTTATGTCGTCCGCTTATGAGCTGATCAACGATGTATTCAACATTGACTGACTTATCGTTTGCTGCATTACGAACAAATAAATATAGGATGATTTTGGCTAGTGCGTCTAAGCAAAATTAATTCGGGAATCTTGAAATCGGTTTGATTAAGCGACTCATTTACTTTTACATCATAATCTTACTATTACAGCATAAAAGAAGTTCTTGAAAGGTATATATAGCTCTGCTAGCGTAGAAACTGTTCATAGAATGGAGTATTAATTAACGAATTACTTGCGACTAGCAAATCGAACGTCTTCTCATCAGTCGAGTAACCTGCTTTCCAAAATGCCTCTACAAGTGACATTGTGTGAAGAGTTGCAACGAAATGATTTTGCTTGAAGATATTGTCAGTTTTAATTTGTACCTTCGCTCAAGACTATCGAATAGAAAGGCAACACTCACTCGGAATTCGAGGATCAGAATTGAAAGGGAGAGGGTGATGATTTTGAAGCACTTACGTAGTAATCATTTATCGGAAAGAGTTTGGCAGCTATTTTTAGTGTTCCACTCATGGCCGAACTAAAAAACACTCCCTCTTCTCCCTTCACACGGAGTACAGTTATGGCGGTCTCTTTGCATGGCCTACAATTATTATCGACAATTGAAGAAAGTGTTCAGCTGCTAGAACAATGAAGTGACAACTTTACTGATCGGCATTCGAAACAAATAGTTTATTCCTAGAACTGACGAAGAGTTCCCTTAGGTGGATGGCTTACAACAGTTAATCCACTTTAACTTATTGCTCAAGATGCAGAAGAATCGGCCGAGATTGATTCTTGGTTACTAGCTGGCACAGTAGTCTGAATAGTTCCAAGAGCTTCTGTAGGTGGTTGCTCTACCTCAGGAGATGGGATAGGTAGTGATTGGTGTTGATCTGATCCAGGTGATTCAGACGGGGCCGGCCGTTGTTGCTGTGCTCCAGGAGGCTCAGAGGACTGTTGCTGTTGCTGCTGTATCGTCTCAGGAGGTGGTGTAATCTCTGCTTGCCCTTCCTTTGGCTCAGCTGATACAGAGGGCTCTGGGGGTCGTTGCTGTGCTCCAGGAGATTCAGGTGACTGTGGTCGCTGTTGCTGTTGCGGGGGAGGTCCGAATGGAAATTGTCGTCGTTGTTCCTCTTCTTGCCTTTTCTTGCATTCGGGTGATGTGTTGTTGATTTCAATGCAGTGGACCATTTCTTCGGCGTTTTTTACAATATTCTGAACTCGTGAAATGACCGACTGCACATTTTCACCTAAATCAAGACATGCGTTATCTTTCACAAAGCATACCGATTCACAGATGCTGTTCATAGGCGAGACGATATGTCCTACGAGGGTCTTTGGGGAGTTCTATTTATGTGAAGTACACCCTTACTGATAAAGAATTCGCGTACCTTTTATAAAACTGTTGATGAGAAGCGACGGGGGCTGTGATTGAGCTGATTCCACTTCTTTTATACACTGTCCTTGTGCATATTTGAAGTGTATTTGGACGGGGAAATTATTTGTTCCTAATGATCTGCATTACTGTGTTGCCGTGATTTCATCACGCAAAAGAGCCCTATTTTGAGGTATGTTCTTTACGTGCTGCCTAATGTTGCTCTCTCAAGAAATTTCTTTGCAGTCAGAATTTGAAGCATTGATCCATTGGGAAATAGAAACGGTAATAAAAGTGACAAGCTGTAGTGTTCACCTCCATCATCCGAACAAACCTTATGTTTACTATTCTCATTCTGATTTATGTTTAGGTATGCGATCACTTCTATCCTTAGAATATTTTTGTTCAGTAAAAAGTAACTGAAGAAATATGCTAGAGAAACTGGCAAGATATGCGCTGTTGCATTCCCCTTACTCGACGATCAGTTTCGTAAGCAGGTAAAAAGTTGTTAAATTCTCATAATAATGTCCAGTTTAATTGGAAGGACTGCTTATTCAAATGCTCATATTTTTGCGATCCGACCCGATTTGAAATGAAAATTTCATCGATTTAGTTTGTTTGACGTCTCTAAATATTCAAAACTTTAAAGGGTAATGAATGAGCGTGAAAGATTGTTAAGAGGTCACTCTATGTTATACATCATACCTTTCAAACTTCTGAACTCTACGCCTAGTATCTTCGACCTGGAACTAGCGAGTAGACGGACACACATATAGCTTGAAGTAATGCGCTTGCAAACGCGAATTAACTAAATGACATAAAAAGTTGTGAGGTGATATTGGGTGACTCGATAAATTATACCCGAAGAAAGCTTATGATCGTGCTCTGTTGAATGCTTCTGTCTAGGAGCTATCCATTGCACAAAAGGTGAAGCACCCTCCCTCTCTAATACCTAATGCCCGAGATTACGTCACATTGGGTCACTAAAAACAATTTACGCATTCGCGACAGGATTATGTTTTACAGCGTTTAACTGAGAAGTAACGAGTACTTCTGCATCGCATAGAGCGCTTTATTTTGCAATCAGTGAAGATTGAGTTCGCTCTTTTATCATTTTCAGGGCCAAACTGCTCAAAAAATGTGAAAATTTGCGGAAAAGCAATCTTTTGCAAATTTTTTTCTGATGTCCTGCTGGTTTACAGAAATGAGGATCTCTGAGGGCATGCAGAGTTCATATCTCCTATGTGCTTACCTCGGCGAGCCAGGCATAATTGTACTTTTTGGCGCAAACCTAGGTGAAGACCTCCTTGTCCCACGGAATGCTTCATCACCGTTGCGTTGTAAGAAAGATTTCATCCTCATAAATCTCTCCCTTCTCTCAAGAAAAAAATTATCTGGTTCAGATTTGAACGCATCTAAATAAAATCATTTTGAAAAGGCAAATATTCAGTTAATTCAAATCGCTGAAAAAATGAGCAATTTATTGAGAAATTCCACATCGAATGAAAATCGTTTAAGTGGCAAATATTTTTGTATGACAAAAAAGGAAAAACGAGTTGAATTTTTTCACCGCCTTTCAGCATTGCGAATTGTGCAAATTCTATTATAATGCAATTTTGCTGTCGGTCTTTGATGTAGCACACTATATCGCGCTGTTTGCAAGTATTGAATGACATAGTAGGATGCATGCAACGTTACTGTTGTATGGCACAGATGGCTATATAGGCTTTCTTGTCTGAAGTGAGTTTCATCGCAATATTCGACGCTTTCCGCAAACTTTGAATGATCTTATATTTTATGCCTATCGAATTGTTTCTATAGAGATAGGATCTGATCTCAGAATCAGCTGAACTGACTACAATGCAAATTTAAGGAATCGCAGGATGAACTCACTCAGTGAAAAATGAATTAATTTGATGTCTTAAGTAACCGAATTTGTAGATGAGACAGCATTATCATGTGACATCGATAAGAATGCTGTAAGCTTTACACGTCTCTAGGCTTCGCTAATGAGCCAATGTATTTTAACGTTTGGCTTATTTATTGCGTTCGACGGCTTCGTTGCTAACAAATTTGCTGAACTAAAATAAAGCGCTCTCAAATTGTCTGCCACTATAGTCACCGATTGATAACTGTGCAGACAAAATGCTCAAATGCTTATTGAGCGCGGAATTGAACTAAAAAAAACTGACCATAGCTATTCCCGCAAACTGATGAATTCTAATGTTTTCGACACTATTTGAATATTGAATAATGTTAATTAGTAATGTTATCAGTTAAAAATATACCTGTAGATGTGTTCAAACCAGCGTACTTTCCCCATGGTTGTGGCTGCATCCATTTGCTTACCCAGTTGCTTTGACCTCCCTGTTCGAAGAACGGCTGATTGAAACTGCCTTGCCCTGGCCGGCTCTGCTGGTTACCCCAATATGGTTGGTTATTCCATTTTGGTGCTTGTGGAAAGATATTCGCTGTTGGATTCCATCCTTTTGATAGATATTCTATAAAAAACTGCAAATGCTTCTGCAATTAAAAAGCATCTCAAAGAATTGTTTGCAACATAATTCTTTCCGTTTAATTTAGCGAGGAAAACTTCTATGATGCATAACCCGGGAATAAACTTCCAGATTAATAGGAAGTTCTCATTGAAAGCCGTACCGGATGATTAATGATATATTTTTCACGTTGTGAGAATTACTTGTAAGTATACTGAGAGAAAACCTCATTACTCGATTAGAAGAAAGATTAAAATGCTCTAATTGATACTCTCTCACCGGGACTCCATGGCGAATACGGAAGTGAATGAGCGAAGGCGATTGTTATGAAAAGCTGTAACACCGCTTGAGACATCTGGAACTAATTGCTCGAACAAAGTTGATAAACATCTGATTCGATCGTTTAATTGCGATTTCTTTCTATCACCACTTCACACATCTTAAGATCATCGGCTTTCGTCACCAATGTGCACCCGTTTATGTGTTTGATGCGATTAATATCGTATTGGAAATACCACTTTGAGAAAAAATTCAAGCCTGAATGGAAAAAAGAATGTTTTTTAATGCAGACAACGGAGATGAATGGATCCAAAAATTGAAGTGAAAAGCATCAATAACGTGATAGTCATTTTGCAGCAACACTTTAAAAGTTTCAAACATTTACTGAGCGCATATAAAATCAATCATCAACCACTGCATCTAAAGGTGGGATTCACACTTGCTTGAACTTGTCCTCCAAAAATGCTGATCTACGAAGAACAACCGGAAATCCATCAACTTAAAACAGAAAATCAACTTAAAATCATGATTCAATTGATTGCTTATCAAGAAATGCACTTCTATTCAAGTGTGTTTTTCAATTCTAATCAATGCACTGACTGCATCATGTAGTCTGTACTTGCAGTGCAGTCAGTGAAAAATTTTGTGCATATTTACGAACATATGTTGAATGAATGAATCATTAATAAAATAGAACATTCTAAATATCTAAATAATGTGCAGAAATACAGAGGCAAGTTGAAAGCTCGAAAAGATTTACGAAAATATTCAATAATAAATGAACTATCCTACGTGACTAATGAATTCAATAGATCTTTTTAGCGATCAAATATTGTCTGTCTATAGGAATATATAATAAATCGTTAGTGCCAATAAACTATCAAATGAAAGTTCAGTAGAGTTAGTTAGTATAAGTAGTAGTGACGAAATTCTCATTAGTGTGCAGAATTGCGATGAAGAAAACATCAATGTCTATTCACCGATGATGGAAATTTTCAGAGTGGAGAAAGCATTAGAGTTTAATTAAGAAAAACGCAACCAGCAGCTAAAATTGCATTATTATCTCACTATGAGTGGGTGTTTACGTTCAGTGATAGGAATATTCCAATGAATATCAGTATATATTATATTCTGGACATTGTAGAACGTAACAACTCCCTAACATTATGGAGTATTTAAACTGCTAGAAACAGTGACAAACAGTAGCGAATTGTTTTGAGCGCAGAAAAGTCGGAATTCTGAACTCTGACGGACATTGAACAGAAGTGCGCGCAATTGTGTTGAACGTATATTGGCAGCAAAATTTGCCTTTTAAGACGTTACACATCAAAAGTTTTTTTTCCTCGGCACATGCCGGATCGAAACGAGTTCTTCGCAGTGATTCTAAGCATGCGCCGCTGTTGAGTACCTTGCAGCTTGACGCCATTTATTAATAGGAATAATTCGAAAGGAATCACATACTACTCAAACAGTTGAATTTTAACGGCTGTAAATTCATTATCTCTCAACACTATTATAATTTAGGCTAATGGATATAATTACGCGTCTGTTAGGAGATATTAGGCCAAATATTCCTAATTGTTAAATCATTTTTTGCACCACATTCTCACTAACAATAGAAGAGATTAATGATTGAAAATCGTGATTTACATAAGACGGACACATGGTAGATTGAGATCAAATTCCCTAAAAAAAAAAGGGCAGTATTGAAAAAAAAGTCAAGTAGGTTATAAAATATTAAACATTATTCGCAAAATGCCTCTTAACTACTATAACTAGTCAGTTTGTTCAGCTACATTCAGCAATTTGTTAGAGATGAGAAGAGAGCATAACATGAACTGAATAATCTCTAGTGCTTGCTTAAATATTGCAATTTCCAATATTGTTTCTTTTATCGACGAAAATTTTGCATGTTAGACACATTGCAGCGATCACAATGACATTTGTGTTGATAGTTTTAAAGTCATATTTTGTTAGTTTTATTTCCGCTACGCACAAGAAAGCACGTTTCAGATTGAATCGGTTTATCGATGTTATGCGTCAATGACATTACTTCCGATTTCTATGAGGACAATGAAAGGCAGCAAATTTGATGGAGCATTGACTTGACGATTAGAAAACAATTTCGGCTTTTTTTTATTCACTCAGAGCAGTTGCTGTCACCACGAAAATGTTGAATTCTATGAGGACGGCGCACTTACGTCATTATTCGATGAATGTGCGCACTTCCCAGTCGCAGTTAGACGTGTCAGAGAGGCGATTTTTTTGTTCAACTTTATGTTCTACATGAGAGTGTTGTTGTAGAGAGATTTCTGTTCTTCAAATTCGTACTTCTCTATGAACAACTCGAAATAATATGCGGCAATGGCTGTAATAAGATTTCTAGTCTTTTAGGAGCACTTTTTTATGCGGCGCTAAAGTTGGAGTTTGTGGGAGCTATAAAAACTTAATGCTACCAGGATGTTTCCATTCAATAAGCAAACTTTCCTCTCACAGAAATCATGCAGGAAAGAAATACTGTCGTCACCCGTCATGCTTTATTGCTCGGCTGAAGTTTTGCCGCAATCGCACTCCATGACAAAATGATTCTAAGTGAAATACAAAGGAGATTCGGCACCCATAACCAAATCGAACTATTTTAGCAGCAAAAGAAGCTTAACATGATCTCGCTTAAATTCAAAAATTGCTTTGTAGGTATCCACCTGCTGATTCAATGCTTTTCTCAAACAACGCAGCAATTTTCTCTTATTTGTTTCCGTAATGATGTAAGAATTTTGCCTAAAAACTAGTTCAGTGCGAAACCAGTACTAGTCGGTACGGAATATATTCAGACATACAAGAGAGTCAGAAAGGATGATGAAGGCTGTTCGCTTGAGAGGCAAAATGTCTTTGGTGTGGACAGCTGTCCGAAAATTATTTTGGGGCTCCTTATGTTGCTGATTTTCCACTTTCAAATAATAAGGTGAAACATCAGTGATGATTCAAAATACTTTTTGAAATTTCTTTTTCCACACTCCGACTAAATAGATCGGTTGAACACGTCGTCCAGAACATTTGTGAGTGCCATCGACATCAGTAGTATCATTTAATATTTTTATTACTTTACCAACATTCGATATATATCGTTTAAGTCGTCCATGAGTTACCTAAAAAATCACTGCTTAATAAAAACTTTTCTCCGATATGGAACAACCATAGGCAACGCTCAAGCCTATTAAGAGTTCGATAAAAATTTACGGTCTCTCAAGTTTTTCGGATAATTTGGATACTTCACGAAACCTGATCGAAACAAACCGCATCGTTTAAATATTCGTTAATTGTGATACGCATTCTATGCATCGTTGAAATTGTTTAAGAATTTCAGTCGAAAATTCACCGCATTGCAAAACGTTCTACGAATTTCTACAACAATTCGACGTATTGTTCAAACTTTAACGATACCCTCGAAATTCACCGTACCATTGAAGCTTTAAACGAAATCTGCTAGATGTTGACTTTTTATTGGAAGAAAGCTAGCTGCCTTGCTGAATTCCGAGTTTATGCTTTTTCAGTCGATGTTATTCAGCATGCAACATCGTTCGCACTCGCTTCATTTTCCTTTCATCGCCAATTCAGTGAGGTGTTGCACATGCTTAAGAGATGTAAACTTGCTGCTTTGGCCGGAGAATTGTTCCTATTTTTGAAAATGATCAGTTTCTATTTCGCAACAGCTGAATGTCGGAAGACTATTCACTTTTTCAAGTGATTCACTAGCTTTTCGTACGATTCCAGTTGATGCCCATTCATGGGATCACAAAGTAAACTTTAAGCCAAAGGGCTAGCCAGCACGTTAAAGCTCTCGTAGAATATGGCTATTATTGAATAGTGATGCAGCTGTTTGGGGATATTAATTCAGCGCTTGAAATGTTACGTTTCAATGCAAAAGATGAAACGAATTCTAATGGGTGCAAAGCGGTCAGGATAAGAAAGGTTCGCTTTGATTTATCCAGCACATACTCAGTGAGCTACGACCAAGGAAATCGAATGTTTCAAATGGACACCCTTCAAGTTGTTTTTCGACCAGAACCAAAAATATGGAACCCCTTCAGGAACGGCTTTGAATATTAAGAACAACAAAAGCAAAGCAGCAGAGTAGCAAATGGTAATAACTTAATTCACAAGCATGTACGGTACTTCATATCTAGGCATATGTATTGGGAGAGAGGGAGGAGGAGAGGGTGTGTTAAGTGGTGCGGCTGTGGCGGCGTATGCAATAGTCTGCACCCTTCCAGTTGATCCACGTTGCTTGTGCTACATGTGAATGCAATCAATGTCGCTAAAATGACTTTAAGGACTCAGTCGGGGTTGAAGTGATTGGAGGATCGATCGAAGAGATCAACGATGAAAAAACACTGAAGTCCTCAGCTGAATTCATAAGGTATTGAAAAATTAGAATATTACAGTCGGACCATTGAACAGTATCATTGCCGATAGCAGTAAGCTTAATTCTTGAGATATAATTACCTAAGACTTGTGTTTACTAAGTGATGTGGTCAGGAGAAACGGTGGCAAATCGGGAAAACATGGGAATCAGTGAACGAAAAGCATCATAAAGCTAGAGCTAGCGCATTGAAAACTACTTCAGTAGGGAGCAAACTTTCTGTCTGTAGCATATTGCAAAGGATATTAAAAGTCAGTTTTTAGCCCTGAGTTGTCAATACAGATGAGGATATCCCCTGACGAAATAGCTGCTTAAGCTAGAAGTAACTGAGAATATTGAGCAAAACGTTTGTAGTTATGAGTGAGGAACGTTAATTTATAGCTAGCATATTCAAGAATGCTTGAGTAAATAGGAAAAGGTTAAGAGAGAACGTCATAAGATTCTGGAGTTTCTCCCATGAAACGTCATGAGATTCTGAAGTTTTGCAAAAGAACAGCAAGAACACATAGCGTTTTACGCTCATAAAAGGAAATGATTATTTGACCCTTCTCTAACGAAGGCGGCCAATACAACAGAGTTCATTCATTTCTGACGGTATGCGAGGAGGGTAATTTCTTCCACAACTATTTTCATACAAGGTTACATTATTGGTCAAGAGCACAACGCAGTTAACGATCCAACTGAATATACGTAGCATCGCGGTTGGATCGTCTAGGAGAACTAATGCCGAATGAACCATACAAACAGAAGCGCCATTCCTAGATGAATAACGCAGCGAGCGAAGTATGAGGGAAATGCTATGAAACGCTCAATCCAAATATCCAAAAGAGCAACTGGTTATAGAAATTTGTTGGAGAGTTTCATCTTTGTTGGAGATCGATTTAAAATACCATTAAAACAATATTTTGGTTACTTTCTGTTCCACCTAATAAGCCTAATGATCATAATACTCAGAACATTGATTAATTAGAGAGAAATATTCATTGAGCGAAAGCATTCATCGCTTGTCAACTATTCAAATTAAAATGGTCGAAATGTTTGTCGATTTGATTTGCTTGCCTTCAGTAAGAATTCTTTGCTTGAACTTGAATTTTTCATGACGGCATGGCCAGTATCACTACTGACATCCAACCGCAACGCCTTTGATAACGGTGCTGAGAAGTCACCTCGTGATGCATCTTCAAGAATAAAATAATTTCGAGCAGTGACCGAGACAATGCATGGGCTTTCAGATTTATTTTCTAGATGATTCGAGCAGTGTGGTGTTGCTATATTTTAGATTATTGGTGGTCGTAACGATTCTTACAGTGCTTTTGAGAGTTCTAATAGCTTACTTAGTAGTACTTGGTAATTTTCCATGCATTATGTTTGACTATTATTAGTGCTGCAATTTTATTTTTCTGCTTAGCGGAAATCACATTACAAGTCCTACTTGTTCATCGGTCGGGATATTTCATCTCGTAATCCGTTGTGTCGATTTTATAACAAGCTTTCTCCTTCCATCCCACTCCAGCTTTGGCTCAAACTCCAAAAAATCCCCCTTCCCCGTTAACCTCTCCAGTTCATGTCCTTCGAATTGCTCGTGCATCTGAAGCTCATCGATTTGAATTCTGCCAAATTTCAGGGCCGGAAATTTTTTTAAAGAGGCTAAATTGAAGGTTTTTTAAAATAGAATATTTGCTCACTCCATCATTCCTCCAACCTGTAGGTACAACTTCGTAATTGACTTGCACTCTGAATTTACTGATTTAACATAGAAAGCCTTTATTTTATACGACACATTCCCAGCTCTCTATCTTCAATGTGATATGACGAACATAGGAGGAAATCTTCCTCGAAATATTTTACTCCACGCAACCTATGCGCCAAAATTCTTTTATCAACTGGTACAGTTTATCGGTAATGCATTTAACTAATGTTTCTCCCACTTGTATATGCATGCTTATTCGCTCACAACATTTATTTCTGAACATAGGAGGAAATCTTCCTCGAAATATTTTACTCCACGCAACCTATGCGCCAAAATTCTTTTATCAACTGGTACAGTTTATCGGTAATGCATTTAACTAATGTTTCTCCCACTTGTATATGCATGCTTATTCGCTCACAACATTTATTTCTGCGCATTGATGCATCTTGATGCCTATTTTCTCCCGCATAGTTTTCGTTAAAGTTTCTATAGAGCACAGCTGCGTATGGGCCTGGTTATTCACAATATAGAAACGTCAAGCTTGAATATGTACAACCGGTCGTAAGGCCAGCATAATAGCGACCAACACCATAGTTTTTGAACTTTGAATATAATGGCGTTGTGTTATAGAACGACCACAGAAAGAGTGTCAAAACTACAGTAGACTTACTTCAAATGGCATCATGCACTGTTTCGATAAACTTGTGTTGGTAAACTTAGTAAACTGCGATAGCCCGGTAAACGTGTTGAACTTCAAATTTTCATGACAAACTTGCAATCATTGCAATTACCACTTTATATAAGGGTTTGTGCTAGCGGTGAGTTTTCTTATGCCTTCATTCGTTGAGAAATACCTCGAGGAAATCAGCACTCTCTCAAATAAATTTTTTGACATGTTGGGAGTTACTGAGGAATTCGAACAGCCCCAATGACAATAATCTGTGTTTCAGTTGACAACCCAAGCAGAAAGTAGGCAACCAGCCGACAGTCGCAAAATCCATGCTTTCAGCACCATAAGTTCCTTTATTGCTTGTAATCAGTGCTCCGGCAATTCGGCTGTCAAGGTCTCCGTTTCGTGAATTCCGCCAAATGGCCCTTTTTCACTTCTGAAATCTTTCTTAATCTCCCACTCTTTGAACAAATCGAATAATCAGCGATTCAGTAAAAGTTATTGTTGAAGCGATATGCGGATGCCTCTTAGATAAAGGAAGGCTTCGTGAGTAATGAGAGTTCGATGTCCAGTTCTTTGAAAACTTTTTGAAAGCAATGTTAATATAATACACCGGCGAAGATGTTATTCGTACTTTTACAGACAAAGAACTGTTGTGTTTACTTCTTTTACTCCTTTCAAGCGGAAATGACGGTGTGGTAATGAAGAAATTGTCTCCTTTTTTTTAAAATTCGTTGTGGAACTTATTCCATTCTCGATTCCAGGGCACTTAGATAGAAGGATCTTTGTGAAAACGACCATGCTCATTACAAAATTAGGAGAAGAAGGTACAATAAGAAGTCCACTCTATGGGTGGTAAACATTATTTTCCCGTCCATTCCTGCAACAAGACAGAACTTCATAATTCTTCCTTCGAAAAAGAGTCACCTTCAGACGAGGTCCCACTGTCCCATTCATTGAAGAGGAGGTTTACATGAGGCGCCAAGAAGAGATAATAAAAGGAATGCCTTCACCATTAACAAGGAATGAAGTACGACTCTAAAGGGAATGCCTTCACAGAATGGAGAAGAAACGTGTATGGCTCAATGAGAAAAAAAACCGCTGTATTGGCTAATTAAAAAATCAAAACTTTTCAGCTTACTATGAGCGTTGCACATCTCATATCTAGAAACGAGAAGGTTCTGCGAACAGCGGAAAAGCTTACGTCCTCTTACAATTGTATGCATGAAATGTGAAGCTCACAGGCGGAAATTTGCGAACATTTCAGGTAGAGCTCATCGTGATATTTTATTTCGAAAAGGCGTAAAATTTTGCTTAAAGCTGGTGTTAAAATTGCTACATTCAATTTGCTTTTAAATGAATGCATGTCAATAATAGTAGCGACTAAATAATAAGTAAATCGAGCGCGGCAATATGTGGTCCCGTAAAGATCGAATTTATGATAAAACACCAACTGCTGTGATAGACTCAAGTATTCTAACTTTTGTTTGTTAAACATCTATCACACTTCTAGACTAAAGGCCACATAAATATCCGAAAAGTCTTATTTTAAAATCTCGGTTTCGTTTGTGCCTGATGCTCTTAACTAGCCAGAAAGACGACCAAAGAAGTTGAATATCTTTCCGGAAACAGCACTTTTCTAAGCTACCATTCGTGTAAAAATTAACATAGAATGGGAAGTAAAAACTCCCAGGAAATGGGAAATGAAATATCGCATTCGTGCTTGGTTTGAAGTGCCAAATAATTGCTTCATTCAACTATGCACTTGATTTACAGCAACGTAAAACTTCACAAAACTTGACGTGCACGTCATTGCATTGTAAAAAAACCTGCATTATTTGAGGACAACAGGTCACATGCAAAACTCTATCTATTTTCGGATAGATAGATCTTTTATTATGGAAGAAATGTGGAAATTACTTGGCTATTTCGTGTCCGAAAAGAGTTTCAAAGCTAATGCTGAATTATATCACTTCGCCCCTTTTGTGATTTCCAACCTAGAGCAAATCACACTTCCTAAAAAACTAACGCATGAAAAACTTTCATATTCGGCAAGCCTATGTTCCAACCGTTCACATATTTTTCTGTTCATATGCATATAAACGTGAAGACGACTTAAATGCTTCATTACTGCTGATCAGCAGCACCTGAATATGCCGGTTTTACCCTACGTTTTATATGGAATAGATATTTTTTTGTTGTTATGCAGGGGTCAGCGCCTTTGGCTCATCCAGTCGTCCAAGTCTCCTTGAGGATCTGCACTGTTGCGTATTTGAGTGCCGCTGTTGTGTAGCTGACTGGGGATGCTGCGTCGCGAGTGGCCGTGCGGTTGATGTGCGCTGACGTAGACGACGACGGCGAGTTGAGGCGAAAGCTTTACGAAGACTCGAAATAATGACAGAGAAACACCCAAGACATACACAAAAATAGTGGAAAAGGCACAGCTTATATAGTGGTAGTCACGTGACAATCCATGACGAAATATGATAGCCTTGCTATGCATTCACGTGATAACCACTACATCACGGCGCGTCGTCATGACGTGACCATTGTACATTGCAATCTTTGCCACGTGCATGCGTTTCGCAATACCATTTCCGGTGTGCCAAGTCATCACTTTGAATGTTATGAAACGTCACATATCCAACATGCACCCTCTGTCGAGATCCGGTCGAGTAAACAACGAGACGGCATAGATGTATGGGAGAACAGTTTATCACACTTATAGAAGAAAGTGACAAAAAAGTAGGGACCTGTTCACAAGGATGGCTCCGATCGTCGGCATGATTTCGCAATCGCACCCGGCGAACTCACCGCTGCCGACGCTCTCCTCGCGCATTCCAACGGTCACACGTGGGCCCACTCAGCCTTACGAACAATCTAGAAGCTAGCATGAATACATGAACACATTAACACCTTTTATATCCTCCACATCCTGCCTCAGGCTAGCCTCATGATACATGCTGGGCACTCGTTTGGTCTGCAGGTATGCTCATGACGTTCTCTGACTTACTTTGCACTGCGCGCTATTCCACTTGTTTCAACGCTGCACCTGTCTCATTGCAAAAAACCCCTTACAGCATCCATTTCCCCCGCCCCTTCTCTCCCGCTCGAAATAAAAAAAAAGAAATTTCAATATCATGCTCCAGCTTATTGTGCTTA
The DNA here is from genome assembly GCA_006503575.1 of Baylisascaris schroederi. Lineage (NCBI taxonomy): Eukaryota > Metazoa > Nematoda > Chromadorea > Rhabditida > Ascarididae > Baylisascaris > Baylisascaris schroederi. The sequence continues at coordinate 892,035 of QEWY01000823.1, forward strand.
TTGTTAACTTGCTGTTTAAAAGGTATTGTTTCTACTGAACACTGCCTCACACCCTATTCATTCAACCTAGGTTCTAGCAATCTAATTACAAATAGACCCACGAGAGTGTGATTGAAATAATTACGAATAGACGCACGAGAGTGTGATTGAAATCATGGCTTAAATTTGGACTATGGCAATAAAACACTCCGCAAGAGTACCTGTCGTGGTTAATAAGAGGAACTAAGTCACGCCAAAGAACCTCTTGCAAATATGCTAAGGTTGTTAGTATACAACCTTCTTGAGAAGCAGTTGCAGTAAATGAAGCTTCATTCGCGTGCTATTGCCGTAATGGTAAAAAGGAACAATTTACTTCATTTATTGTGTTGAATCTCGAAATTTGGCATGAAAATTTTTGAACTTTGGACGTTCGTTGCTTGCTGATGCCGATCACCATTCGCTAACATAGTAAGGATACACAACTATAAACAAAGCAAAGCAGGTGAAGCTTAAACATGCGTAATGGGCGATTTGTTAGACGTTTTCTGAAGCGCGTCCTATTGCTTGTCGACCGTCCATATAACGATGACATATGCAAATGGCGAGTGATACGACCTGCATAAATGCGATGATCCTTTCTTATGACCAATATGACTAAATTTTCAAATGGGAACCTCGTAAAACCAGTGCACAAACTTCCACTAATGAGCCAACGAATACAACAGTGAGACAGATTAATGCAGCCGATTAAATGTAACATGAACATGCTGCAAGGAATAAAAGGTTGCCTAAAGGGAGACACAATAAGAGTGAGCCAACTGCTGCAAAGGCCAAACTGCGCCTGGATCAATCGTAGTCGTCTCGTGGCTGGTCGCAGTAGCCCTTATGGCCAACAACCACTACGGCTAAGAATGCTAAGGCACATAAATGACAATCGGCAGGAGGTAATTCGTGAAGTGCAAAAGGCAAATAACCGGAGCAGTATAATAAGTGAAATTAAATTGAACGAAATATGAAATGTGAGTTAAATAAGTGGAAAATAAAGGCGGCAAATAGATTCGAGGCATCATTCATTTCATGCTGGATGTTACTTGTTGGTGAAAGTGATTGAATAAGTCGGGCCTAATTGATCTTTGGCCTCTGCAAATTTCTTTTCATCACTGATTCACTTACCTAGATGTCGAGGGAGTGTCTGACGTGCTTTTCACGCATATATGAAACGCATGGTGTTGAGAGGATCGCGCTATATCGAACTACCGCCTGATGTTGTTTGGTGCGCCGCTCTAATGAGTCAATTGTCAATATAAAATCTGAAACAATTCATACCGTTTATACGACAAACGATATTTTTAATCCATTTCCGCAGTCAAAATTCTTCCCCCTTGCCCCTTTCCCGCGGATCCACTATTTGTGCTATCGTTCAATATTTCTTATCAATTCTTAGAAAAGTATTACAGAACAGCTGAGCTGGAATGAAATATCTAGCGCTCAAGGGGCAAGGTATAATGGTAGTCTCTGAATGATTCTTTAGGCTATGATAATGCATCAGACACCTTGTGTGCTTCGGATTCAGCTCTGAATTTATGAAATTCTGGTGGAAAAAAATCATTCAACGGCTAGATGTCTCTCTTCATGGACCGGGAATAAAACTTCACTTGTAACTGGATTTTTTATACTTGTTTCGGTATTCATTCCTCATTTTGCATAACATGAACGCATAAACGAAATTTGCATATTCATCGCTTTGTTTGAAAAATTTGCGTTCGCCTAAATCGTTATGGAATTTCAGCTATCATACGCTGATAAAACAACATTCCAATAAATTATTGCGTCGTTCTCAAGAGAATAATCAGCAATAAAGGCAAAGCTTAGCACAGAAATATTTTCGTTTGAGTGAGCTGTTGGTGCACAGACCACCCATGTTTCCTTGCTCAATTTCTGCAGTAAGGGAAACCGTATGAAACAAGAGAGACCGATTTCAGTAGTTTGAAGTGCATTCTAATTGCCCGACAACAGCCGAATTTCCAAAAAATTTTATCATAACCAGTAAAGGTAAAATTATCGATCGATTTTGTATTGCAAATAGCCCAGCGTCCATAAAGCTAGCTAAGATGGTTACCTTGTAATCTTCCATGAGAAAGGATATCGAATGAAACGAACGATGGCAATCCTTAAAGAGGCACATCTATAAAATCGAGTCGAAAGAAAATAGTATTAAATGCTGCTCATTTACACCATTAGTAATCCTTCATGTCTACGTCGAATGCTGTTGTTCGGCTGCTTCCTAGAATACCCCTGCATGCTTCTGCGAATCAGCACCAACATTTTCACGTTCACTAAACGTTTGATTATTGAGCACTGCATTTGCCCAAAGATACTCGTAGAGCTTCTAAGAAAATCAAGAACTTATTAAGCAGAAGAATCAAACTGATGTGATCATACGCAAATTCTTCTTAGGCAATTCTATAGATTTGCATTTGCATTTTTTTCAATATGCAAATATTGCAAAAAGGAATCATTTACTCGCTATTTGCAAATTGTTACAGAGAGTTTAAACGTTCGCGATTGCAAATTGGCTTTATAGCAGTGGCATGTTTGTATGCAAGGTCGAAACATTTGAAATATAAATGAATATTTTTTTATATGTTTAATTATTACGTGGTAATTGATGAAGTTGTTCGGCTTGTTAAGCAAAATGCAAAAGCGCATATCGCGCTTGTTCCTTCGGCAGTCTTCCTTATTTACTATTTCGTGTGATAAGCTTAGCGCTTAAATTATATTGCTGACGAATTGTTTTGTAAATTTACTGAAATCAGTTCACTACAAGTTGGATAAATTGCTGGCAGCCAAAGGTACCATTATTTGAAAGTGACCGGAATCATAGTAAGATTGAAGTATGCTTTACTATAAAACCTTTATCATTTGATTAAAGAGCAACGTGGGATGCCAGCTAATCACATCGACTACGCAAAGTAAGACTGAAAAAGGATCGATTTGCATGCGAAGCTCTCTCAAATTCATTCCTCATTTTGCATAACATGAACGCATAAACGAAATTTGCATATTCATCGCTTTGTTTGAAAAATTTGCGTTCGCCTAAATCGTTATGGAATTTCAGCTATCATACGCTGATAAAACAACATTCCAATAAATTATTGCGTCGTTCTCAAGAGAATAATCAGCAATAAAGGCAAAGCTTAGCACAGAAATATTTTCGTTTGAGTGAGCTGTTGGTGCACAGACCACCCATGTTTCCTTGCTCAATTTCTGCAGTAAGGGAAACCGTATGAAACAAGAGAGACCGATTTCAGTAGTTTGAAGTGCATTCTAATTGCCCGACAACAGCCGAATTTCCAAAAAATTTTATCATAACCAGTAAAGGTAAAATTATCGATCGATTTTGTATTGCAAATAGCCCAGCGTCCATAAAGCTAGCTAAGATGGTTACCTTGTAATCTTCCATGAGAAAGGATATCGAATGAAACGAACGATGGCAATCCTTAAAGAGGCACATCTATAAAATCGAGTCGAAAGAAAATAGTATTAAATGCTGCTCATTTACACCATTAGTAATCCTTCATGTCTACGTCGAATGCTGTTGTTCGGCTGCTTCCTAGAATACCCCTGCATGCTTCTGCGAATCAGCACCAACATTTTCACGTTCACTAAACGTTTGATTATTGAGCACTGCATTTGCCCAAAGATACTCGTAGAGCTTCTAAGAAAATCAAGAACTTATTAAGCAGAAGAATCAAACTGATGTGATCATACGCAAATTCTTCTTAGGCAATTCTATAGATTTGCATTTGCATTTTTTTCAATATGCAAATATTGCAAAAAGGAATCATTTACTCGCTATTTGCAAATTGTTACAGAGAGTTTAAACGTTCGCGATTGCAAATTGGCTTTATAGCAGTGGCATGTTTGTATGCAAGGTCGAAACATTTGAAATATAAATGAATTTTTTTTATATGTTTAATTATTACGTGGTAATTGATGAAGTTGTTCGGCTTGTTAAGCAAAATGCAAAAGCGCATATCGCGCTTGTTCCTTCGGCAGTCTTCCTTATTTACTATTTCGTGTGATAAGCTTAGCGCTTAAATTATATTGCTGACGAATTGTTTTGTAAATTTACTGAAATCAGTTCACTACAAGTTGGATAAATTGCTGGCAGCCAAAAGTACCATTATTTGAAAGTGACCGGAATCATAGTAAGATTGAAGTATGCTTTACTATAAAACCTTTATCATTTGATTAAAGAGCAACGTGGGATGCCAGCTAATCACATCGACTACGCAAAGTAAGACTGAAAAAGGATCGATTTGCATGCGAAGCTCTCTCAATACTTAATTTTGGTACAATAATAGAAGAGATAGTAAATGCTCTGCGATAGGATACCATAGCCTTTAGGTGTCTCGAGAGGAAATTTTTTTCAAAAGTTCATGTCCGAGAAGTTATCACAAGCTTTTGTAAAACTTCATCGACATTGTCTACGATAATCGGCAAGTAGCGAAATATATCTCCGCTTTATCTTGACTTAGTTGCTTTCATGAACTGCCTGAGAAGGTTTCAATCCGCTGTTTCATTAAGAAAAACAATTTAGATGAGCGGTAAAAGCAGCGCCTCGACAAAGGAGAATGACATAAAATCATCCGCTTCGTCGAAAGCGTTTTCCCACCCTTATCTTTACGAAAAAATTGATATTGGATGACCTGAGCTGGAAGTAAAGAGTCAAGAAGCAATACTTCCACTCATAAGAGTATTTCTGTGAACTCATCATTAAAGTTATCTTTGTTTGAATGCTCTACTCGTAATAGGTAGAAGAAAAGAGGTAGAGTCTAAAGTTATCTTAATAAACTAGCTGTACCAAGACGAGAGCTTGAGGAGCCTAAGCGATTTCACATGTGATGATTTTCGAAGGATTAAACCATAAGGCTGGATTAAAATCCCGCGGTATTTTCTGTTCTGCTGCAACACCTAACAGAACACGCTCGATTCATAATTTTTGTCATATCAAGAAATTCTCAGATAACAGAAAACGTTTTACATATTGAGTTATTCTTTGATAGCTAGGATTGGTTGCTGGATATTGCGCTCTCCTCCTAACTCCTCCTTCCCTAGCTTGTGGAACTCTACATTTGCCTGCTATAGCTTTGCTTCATTGTAGAACTCTACGACTTATTTGCCTATCGTACCCTTTACTGCTCTCTTGCTACTTTGATATTTTTGTCGATTTGTGGATTTAAAAAAACTTTTTTTGAATATTCTGTCTCCTAAAACTCTATCTCTTAGCACACACCAATTCCGAGGGTTATTTGAAATAAACGTTGGCTTTTTCATGCGCGCATTCCTAATATCGAGAGTTGCATCGTGGACAGCTGTTCGTGATCCCACTATGTCTTAATACACGATAAAAGAGATGCGACCAACAACTATTCAAATCATCGTCTTAGCTGATGAGGTTATATTTCACAACAAAACCATCCACAGACCAACTCAGAAATCAGTGATGCACGTCTCCTAAAAAGAAACAAAGTTTCCTCAAGACATACTTTATGACTAGCACTAAATAATTTAATGGGAAATGTTTGAAGACGAAGTATTTCAGACGAGCACATTTTAGAAAACGCCAATGATCGAATTTTATGGTCACTGAGTTCTTTGAGATAATCATCAACGACAAATTTATAACGGCTACTAGCTAATCATTGCATATTTTACCGCATATTTGATGGAGTCGTGGTTAGCTTGTGCGAAATTACTCAAACAAAAGACTTTGAGCTACTCACTTATATGGACTACTTTAGACAGGAACCGTCTGAGTGCAATCTTTGTATGCTAAATTCCTAATAGTGTATGTTTGACATGCATCGTAAATTTTGTGCACCCAAAAGAAGAACACTGAAATGAACACATATTTGTTTGTAAGTATGTGTGAGGCGTTGAGCATCACGAGATCCTCATTCAGAATACTAGGTCCTCTGAAAGATTCAAAAAGAAGAGCATCATGGGATCCTCATTCAGGATACTAGGTGCTCTGAAAGATTCCAAAGAAGCATGATACCTGCACACGCCTATGATGCCAACATAGACGGATCAGTGAGAAAGCGAAAGCGGTTGAATCAGCGAGGGAAATTGCACTACCAATCTCACTATGTTGAAGTGACAAAACTAGGCTCGTGGGAAGGTCCAGAAACACGTAGTCGCAGCTGCAGATGTTGTGTCGCCTTATATAATTGCCTATCTGTGCCACGGTATACATGGTTAGCGCTGATCGGATTTATAAATGATACACTTTCTGATTTGCGGCCATTCTTAGAAAAATTTAAAGTGCCTCAATATTGTACCTTCCGGACCACCTCAAATCAACCTCCCTCCCCCCTTCCCATCTTTTAGATTTCATTGGCTTCCGTGGGCAAATCAATATTCGCCTCATAGAAACTGCTGCAGATTAAGCATCTTTGATTGCATAGATGAACACAAATGAGTCCCACTTTACGAATCAGTCGATCGATGCTGGTTTTCACGCATTCGCTCTTTAAAGCATTTTTAAGCATTAAAGAAATTGATTACTTTAAAAACATACAAAAACAACCAGTAAACTCAACACTGATACGTTACGTGAATTCTTTGCTAACATACAACGATTTTCATGGCTAGCACAGAGGGTATTTGACTACACGATATGCATCATAAATAAAAAAATCAACATGGTGCACATCCATCGCGGTGATTGAGGCCTCACAGATCATACTTTGTCTCATAGTGACTCAGCCGTTTCGTCCCAATGCACGATGTTATTTGCACACCTTCCAGCAAGCCGTTGTTTATGTGAAACGAGATATAAACTTTGCTTAGAATTTAGACTAATTATTATGGATTAAGTTATCATCTAGGAGTGGAGAACCATTCAGATCAATCATCCGCTGAGAAGCAAAAAGAATCTGTCGAACGATTTCTTAAACAAAGAAAAAAAGAATTTTTCCACTGAGCGGCGAGTTGAAAAGTAAACGTTAAAAGTCCCTTCCACAATGAAATATTTTAAAATTACTGTTGATAATATCGACAAAATATTCTGGAAAAAGGAGAAGTTTTATATTTCTAAGATTTCAGTGGGATTTTAGAAGGATCTATTCTCAGGATTAGCGAGGTCCAACGAAAACCTCTTGACTCAAAGACATTCAGAAAAGGACAACTTTTTTCTTTTGAATGATATTTGCTAAATGAACATTGAGAGTAAACGTTTTTTGAACTTTCCTGGCTAATTGTTCGAAAGAAATGAAGTCCTTAAAGATATTGTGCACCAGTAAAAGAAAAAATACTCAATCAAGTTAATATGGTTGTAACGGTAAACTTTCTGCTATTCATACAAAATGAACCTTACAACAAGCGAGAAGTTGCAGCCTTTCAAGCTTTTGCTTCAAAAGCGAGGAACGGATGCTTAAAACATGGCACTGCAAAGTTGCAATTTACGTATACTCTGTATGGAATAGCAAATTTAATATGAGACTCAAATCCTGCAAAGAATCATCAATAGTGAGCCTGAAATATTCGCGTAGCCTCGCTATAGCGGTTTAATAGTGAATAAATACATCAGCAGGTATTTTCCTTAAATGCAAGCATTTGCCTTGAAGAATCTCTACCTTCGGCGTCAAAGATGTGGCTCCGTTTAAAGGAGCAATTCGAGTGCTAATGATCTCCAAAGTTCAGCTTCATTGGAAGAGTCTAGACTACCGACATTTTCGGAAACAACCAACAACGATCAATGTTACATGAACTGTCCTAAGGATAGACAGTCCAAGCAAATATCGAATTCCACAAATGTTCGAGATGATAAGAAGGAAAAAAAAGAGAGGAGAAAAAAGGAAAAGAGAAAAAAGACAAATATCCGCAGCATTTTGAAGTATATGCATTCCTAAATGACCATATGATGCTCCCCTGAGACTGCGCACACCGACACCAAAAATAATTTCTCAAGCATTACCAGAGAATATTCATGCACAAAAGAAAAGAAAATGCGCAAGTGCAGATTTGCCCACTTTATTTGGCGAATTCTTTCTTGTGTGTTGCATCTAAACGCCGTTGGGAAAAAGACTGTGAGTTGTTTTTTTATTGCATAGCTAATAAGCGAAGTCGAAGCTGGGTTGGGAGAGATGGACCAAATAAAGTTTTCGTGAATGGCTTTCGACTATTGTTTGCATTCACTCTAACATTTACTGCTGCTCGCATAAGAATAACATGTCGAAATGGAAGAAGAATGTATGTTGGAATGGGTTAGATATATTTATGCAATCATTAAGCATTATAGAGAGATTCATTTGAGTAAATGCGATGAACTTATAAAATAAATTCCCAGGTATCTTGCACCTGTGAGTTAAAAAAGATAAAAAAAGATGTATTTTTGATAGGAAAGCCTCGTAAATTCCATCAGTTCTGAGAAAATCGCTTTTAAGGTTTTGTCGCTACACCACTCGTTCTGTTGTTAGTCAGTGGACAGGACGGCCAGTCAGCTTTTCATAACTGCACTGCCTGAAGGCTGACAGTTGTTATGTGGATATACGTAATCAACAGTGCAGGCAGTAACGCAGCACTGGTTGCACAAGCTTGCATTTAAACGTTGTGCTAATTTCCACATTAAATGGTGGGCACTGGTGAAAAATAACGAGCTGGCAGATGCGGCAGCCGAGTGTTCAAAGTGCGACAGCATGGTTAGTTTCAGAGATGAAATGAGCGACGAATCGATTTAAAGGTTATTAGGTGTACGGTTCTGCATGACGTGGTAACGAAGTGAGCAATTCGACCGCTTCAACGCTAGTCCATACACAAATAACTGACCGGCGAGTGGTTACAAGCGAGAAGACATCCAGGCATAGTGCAATCAACATGTTGGTAGTCATTTTAAATAAATTTTATCCGACTTTGATGGTCCCCAACCTGAGATAAACGCAAATGTCGGGCGAACCTCGTTGCGTTTCCCGTCACATTTATTCAGTTGAATAATATTAATGTTGTTCCTTTCCCCACCATCGCCTGCTTCCCCTTCGTCCTACGGTCATACGTGGAAGAGAGCAAGAAATCTCCCAGAAGCCGCAGTGAGGGATTCGTTGAGTCTTGTAAAAACGTTACGGCAAGGTCTATAGGCCTTGACCAGTCGGATACAGTACCACTGATGCTCAAACTGGGGTGAATTCTTTCCACACTTGCATATGAGCGAATTAGCACTACCTTCCTAACAAATAACCACCAAAGTTTCACAACGAGGCAATAGGCGGTCATGCATCGCAAAGAATTATACGACGGTGTTTTTTGTGCTATTTTCAGTTTGCAAAATAAATAAATAAATAAATAAATAAATAAATAATTGTCGTTGCGCCTCTTTATGTGCCCTATTTACAACAACGATGTTTTTTACCTTTGCCTTATCTTTACAGGAAGCTTTCACTCTGTAAGACTTTAATACTTAACATTATTTTTCCGCATTGCCCAATTTCTGCTTAAGGGAACAACCAATTTACTGGCCATGGAAAACCTATGAGGGATTCGGAACAACGAGCATGCAAACCTTCTGAGTTTTCACTCCACTCCCTGCATCCGCCACCTGCCCTCTCCTCCCTCAAAAGAACTGACTTGAAGAACAAAGGCGCTGTTCAATATCTGCTATATGCTGTTTAGTATGATCTATTGTCGATACGCATTCAACACGTTCAGGAGTTTCATTGAGGTCAACGCTACTCCGTTCCCTCTCTTACCTTCATCTGTGCTGATAAGTTCTTGCTCTAATGCTGTTCTCAACATTTTCAAAAGGCAGGCTCTCAGCAGAGGAGAATGAAGGATGCAAGCTCATGGAGACCAACTTGTTCCACCGCACTCCTCCTCTCTTGCCCCGAAGAAGATTGTTGTGTTTGTTGTACTGAAACACAACAATCTTGAAACCGTCAGAAGATTATTGTGTTTCAATACAGCCTAGTTTGTTGATGCAATTTTCGTTCTC